>JAUZND010057320.1:317-18622 GCA_034780555.1 Coelogynopora nodosa
ATTTTAATTGAGTCCATATGAAGAGCTGCATATTTTTATAGCTTTACATATATCGACACAATGAATATTTTCTAAAAATACATTAGAAGAATCCATAAGAGTCCATAGGAAGAATATGATTTTATATAGCCTTTTAGGTTGTATATAATATTCGATTCAAAGAAATAAAAATATATGTTTTTAACAGTGCTTCCATATTAGAGACATTATCAATTCATTCAAGATTTAATACTTGGTACATATTAAACGTAGAAGCACAAAGTTGTATACCAAATATTGAAATACTTACTAGCTCCGATCTCTATATTTTCGGCTGAAAATAATTTGACAATATATTTAGAACAAATGAATATAATAATGTAACTTATCAATATTATAGAGTTGTAGGCGTTGAACAATTGATATATATATTCAAAGCATGAAAATGATATAACTTGGAAGACTTCCTAGTTCGTTAAAATAGATGGAAAAGCAAACATTTTGTATACTAACATTTCAATATCGATTTTAATTGAGTCCATATGAAGAGCTGCATATTTTTATAGCTTTACATATATCGACACAATGAATATTTTCTAAAAGTTATGAGTCTGTATAGGAAGAATCTGATTTTATATAGGATTTTAGACAATTAAATAAAATCCACCTTATTTATTTCAAAGCTCCTCTATAATTAGCATTGCTTTTAAAAATTAAAATTAAATATTTTAAATTTTGGAAGATATCAATAAACATAAATTAATATTTAAAACTAGGTACTTTTTGTACTTTGATATATTGCGGATATTCGAGTTAAAATGTATCCCATATTTTTTATATTTAAATATGGCTTCATAATCATAAGAATTTTATCTAAAAGTTGATAACAAATACCAAAAACGTTTAACGCAAACAAAAACATTAATTACTTGATAGCTGAAATAAAGAAAAACAGTTTAGTTACTCTTTTTAATATAAAATATACAGTATTAAATAAGTGGTGGTACTTCAAATGTGTATTTTTATATAGTGATACGAATAGAAAATATATTTTAAATGAAGGCTTGTAAGTATTTTTACTCTCCAGAATGGGAATGACCATTAAAAATTTAACGTTATAAAAATTATATATAAAAATTAATTAGATAAAATCATATTTACGAAATTCAATTACCAATTGTTTCCAGTTAATCAAGGAGCGCAATGTATAAATATGATGCCTTGAGTTAGATGGTATAATTATTGTCACAGTGAAAAAGTTTTATTGAATTATCAAACATGTTTGTCTGACTATAAAGTATCCGCGCTCTGTATTACCTAACTATTTTAAAATCTTTTTTACGTGTATTTCAAATATGACAGTTTTACATATATAAAAGATTTTTAAAATGTATAGTTTTCTCCAGTTAGATTTTGATGTTTCGGAGAACCGTAAATAATGTGATGCAATTATTGCAGAGAAGCTCATGTCCCACTTCCTGGCCTCTCCGCCCTCGGTATTATTTCAACAATACTAAAGTTTTGTTTGTCACCTTTGTTTAAATTTCAGAAATTAACGTTGCCTTGAATAAACCAACGCAACAATCGAGTTCTCGTTACAAACTTGAGTCCAATTTAGCCGTAAATGGTGACACAGGCAAAGGAGTCGTCAATAATCATCAGTGCAGTTTTACCAACAGTGATGAAGAACCTTGGCTCATGATCGATCTGAGGGGTCGCTACCGAGTGGACCAAGTTCGCATATGGAATAAACGAGACGGTCAAACAAGTATGTATAGTAAAAAAAATAGTGTTTTTACACATAACAACATGTACTTTATAAATATCTTATATTTGTCATATCGTTTGTATTTGAAGAATTCAGGCTTTAACCTTTCTTACGTGGACATATTTTGTAGGGTTTACAACGTGGAGGGGGGTATTTTACCTCCCCCCTGGAAAAACAAACTTTCTATCATTCGATTAAGCTTAAATTTGATATACAAATACCTTCCAAAGACTTGTCGAGCTACTTTTATTTTCTAAAAAATTAATTGATTGGTATAATTTGTATGACCTGATTAAGTCATAAACTCTAGTTATAGGAAAACTATACGAAAATAACCATATATGCTATATATTGACCCACATACATATGCTATAACATTTGATCAATGCAAAAAATTAACTTGATTTTTTTGCACCTGATTCCTAATCACGAGATCTATAATAGTTTGGATATATTTTTATTATTATACTACTTATATAAATAAGCTATAAGTAGTAGAATTTTTATTTGAGTAATATTTTAAAATGCTGGTTATTTTAATCATTTATTTCATTATTCAAGTTAAGTATATAAATTTTACTATAAACTCTTTTTTTTCTATTAATGTTGCAAGGTTTAGCTCTTAATATATTATCGATAAGTATGAAAATCCAGGGGGGTGGGGGGGGGGTATGAAATAGTTCAACAATAACACAATTTTCTCTAGTATGTTTAAATATTCTAAATTATTTTTGTTATATTTTTAGTTAGATAAAAGTATTTTAGCCACTGAGTAAAAAAAATCAGGGTCATACGTTTTGTAGTTCAATCATAAACTTCATTTAATTGAGAGAGAAAAAAGAGTGTACCTCTCGCCACCTCCACGTACAAAAGGTTAAAGTGTAATATATTATTTTCTAAATATTTTTGAAACATTTGGTTGATATTTTTTATCCAATCTGACGTATAATAATTTTTAATAATTTATGTACGTCCGAATATTCGGAACTTAGTATTTATATAGCAGAATTGTTACTTATATTAGTAGATGCTAAGTAGTATGCTGCTAGTAGATGCTAATAGAGTAAAAGATAATTTATTACGAAACTTCTAGAGAGAGAAAAGAAATTGAATGTCTATCATATTATTATGTGATATATTTTATTTATTAAATATTTAAAAGATTAGGACAATTGCTTGTTTTTTCCAGTTTTCATTTATAGGGGTCGTGTGATAAGTAGTAAATTTAAATACTCCTGTAGACTTGTTTTCAATGTTGAATCCCGTCACATTGACTCTCTCAATCTGATCAAAAATTCTTATAATATTACTTATACCAGAAACATTATACTCATATTGTATTTTTTCATTCAATCGTTTATTTGTGGAGACAATGTATATATCTTTAATGCGTTCAGCATTTTGAAACAGTTTATTCAACATGTGCATGTATACATTTTTGTAGTCATAAAACTATTTTATTTGAGATACTTTGGAAGTGTTGTTATTTTGATGATAAGTAAGTTGAAAGTGTGGTAAAAGAAAAACTAAGTATGATCCACTAAAAAGTTTCTATAAATATATCCCAGTAAAAATCGACCACAGTTAAAGGTTAGTACCAGATAATCTATAATGATTATTTTGCTCTAAATTAAAAATGGCAAGAATTTGATTTGTTTATGGAAATGAAATTCCTATTGTAATAAAAGATATTTAATAATCGATTTTTCAAGTATTCTTTAAATTAATATCAATAACAATAAATACTTAAGAAATGTTACTGTTACATATTTATAAACCATGAAATTAACCATTTATATACCATTAAAACGTCCTCTATCTTGATATCCTTGCTTTCTATCCTTATTTAGTTGGATCTCAGGGAACCATCTCCGTACATGTTGGAAGTAGTTTCCTTCCGTGCGCCACCAAACTGCAAGGATACAAACAATGCGGCTCCAACCTATCACAGGATCCTTTCCCATCGATGAACATTAACTGTGCCGGAGCTAAAGGACAGTATGTTGTTATAAAGAAGCACAAGAAGGATCCTCTTGTTCTTTGTGAAGTTGAGGTCTTCGGAAAGCTTATATCGGCCACTGATATTGAAAAGAAGCCAGAACTTAAAGGGGAACCGTACGATATCAGCAAATATGTCTCTAGCGTAAGTTAACGTTTGGATTGCTTTGAAAAGTTTGGGGTCATGCACGATATAAAATTGGTGAACAACTACAATTATGCGTCTATAAGGCTTGATTGAATCCATTCAATTGCTTTCATTTTCAGTTTAAATATCTCGTATTTGAATAAAAAAATCTATTTTATAAATTGAAGTAAAGATTGAAACTACGAATTGGTTCATAATTTTTTTTACTGTATATAAAAGACGACAGAATACATTACAATATATTATTTATAAATAGTTCCCATATTTGGTCAAAAAGTATACGTTTTATTTATATTTTAGTCAGAGTATGACATTCCCCGACAAAATTATAATTAGTGTTTTAAACATTTTTGTTTCTAGGTTTAATCTTATTGAACATTCCAATTCGTTATATAATGTAATAAAAAACTAAGCAAAACATTGTCTTAACATTGTCTTAACATATCAATAATACTATTCTCAATAGCATTTATTGTCATATTGTTATCGTTTGATATTGTCATTAGGATATTTTAAAGGTTAATTATACGAACCTACATTGTAGAGTGTAAAGAGACACTCTGCGGTGTTGTAGCGATTGGTTGGTTGAGCTCAGAAGTGGGAGGTGCCGAATTCAAATCTCTCACTGATAGATTCGTTCCTCTCTGACAGTAAGAGAGGAAAAATATATAATGCTCATTGAAACTAAATAACTTCGGCATATCTGTACAGTAGGCTACGATTATTTGAGTATTATGTGCTAAATACCTGCTTTATACGTTTTTTAATAGCACTCGTTAAAATTCATATTTTGAAACATGTTGCTTTTTAGAAGAAAATGATAATAACTGTTCTTGACTGGTGGTTTTGAAGAGGTTCGACATACTAACAAAAATGCAATACAGAGTGAATAAATAAATAACTATCAATATATCAATATATGATAGAATAAAGCTCTCTATGTACAACAATATTAAATGCTACAGTAAAATTAAAATAAGAATTTTTATTTAATTTTAGTAAATATTTAATTAAATATAAATTAATTTATTAAATATTATTATTGTAACGTTTCATTTATCTTAAAGTGTTTTATTTATAGTACATAATTGAAAAACTGTTTTATCTACAGAAAAGCAATAATTCATCAATTCTTTTTAGATGATTTTAATCAATTTATTATTTTTTTAATCAGAACAGTATATCAAATATACTATAAAGATTTTATGCAATTAAAAAACTTCGAAATATTTTATATTTTTAAAGTTTACTATTTTGTGGATTTTGGTTATTATTTTTTAAATTTTACATCTAAATTCGTGATACAATTACAAACATTAAAAAATAAGTAAATTCTACACAGGTGTACAATAAATTTTTACTTTTAATTTTAAATATTTATCTCAATAAAACAACTATAAGTATTATGTGCGTAAAAATAATAGTATAGTACCTAAATGATCTATTAATCGATTTGCTCAACTTTTTTAAATTACTGATTGAAATTTAACCTATGATGAATAATGTAGATCATGTGGTGTTAATTTTTTTTCTTATTAGGCAATATAATATCTGGAAAAAGCAATTAAACCGTACTTACTAAACAATAAATAATATTCATCACGCTATAATCAGCTAATACAATTTATATTGTAAGAGATAGTTAATCGACTTAAAACTCAATGAGGCCAAGTCGAGTGTGTATAGACTGAGTACATTTTAACTAACTTATCGTAAAATTATTATCATTTCGTAAACACTAATCATATTGCGTATGATTCGTTTGTTGTTATTAATAGTTGTTCAGATATGTTGTGATTTATAAACCGATCAATGTTATAGCTTCATATTATGTAATATCTAAACTTTTATATATTTTCCATATATTTCATTCATTTATTTTCTACTATTGATGCTATGTTAATATTAATTGTATATAATTAAAATGTACCGATTACATTTTTTGAAGCAGGAATGGTAACATTTATAACTATAATTATTTGTATATTTAAATAAAACAAAAAGCTGTAATTATCTAATTATGCATTACACATATTATTCTATTACCTTAAATTACATTAAAATTTTATAATTAAGGCTATTTAATAAAAAAAATTAAAAAATTAGTGAGCATCAAAAGGCATTCTCATGAATTAAAAATTCAACACCGATTTGGGGCGTATCTGGGACATAAAGCTGTTTCCCTCAAATAATCTGTGATTTTCACAAAATAATTGTTACACGATGTTAGCTATAACATCAATATTTTCATTGATCAAAAACGTGCGGCTATTATACAGTACATAGTGGTAGTATTTTACAAAACGGTTGATTTTGGTTTTGTAGGTGTTTCTTTTTGGCGTCATTTTGTAGAATTTCAAATACAAGAGGACGTTTTTGTTTTTAGTGTAAAAATTTCGATATTTTAATAATTACATCAGCGGATTCATTTCTTGCTTGATCCCAATCCTTGTAGCGCAAGTTTTAAAGTTGGGTGCATCAACTAGTTTTGTTATTGAAAGGTTACTATTTTGGCAGAAAATCTCTGTAATGACCGAAACTTGAATCTGTTTATATAATATATAAAAGTTGTATACAATAAAAATTATTGAGAAAATTTACCTTTTATAATCCACCTCATACAATATCAAATTAATGACAAAAACATATTGCGTAATATTTTACACAACTTAAATTTCGATTACATTTTGATCAATTAATACATGTATAGTTAAACCTACGTTTTTCAATTCTGCCAGCTTAACGATAACAGCAAGCTCGCGAAAAAAATTACGTAACTGATAGCAACATCATTTGAAGATCATTTCTACAATAGTATTCTTAATGTTCCTATTTGGATACGAACAATAAATCGATAAAATACAGATCTTCACTTCATTCTAAATTGTAGGGAACAAAATTGTGTTGTTCTGTCAAATAAGATGATCTACTTTGTGAAGGAAAACTGTTAACCGTTAATAAAATAACTTTAACCAAATAGGCCACACGATGTTTTTATAATTTTAATAAAACGTCTGTCTAAGGTATATTGTGGACTTTAATAAAATCTGTATAAATAGAAAGTTTGTTAATTTATTTAATAAAAACAATGTTAATGATTTTACCTGATGCTTAGTCAAATGATGATCAATCCCATTTAACTTTGTATACGATATAGACTGAAAAAATGTGATATTTGCACATAGTATACTATAGGTAACATATTTATTTAACCTATATATTTAAGTTTTTTCAATATATTAAATTAAAAGTCAGCACCAGCACTTAATTAAATAATTGTTTTAGAGAAACTATAAGTATTATCACATATATTGCAATCTGGTCTTCGAATCCAAACAAGAGGATACAGTGGCGCCTGTAGGATTTTTTAAGGAGCCAAAACTATGGTCAGGGGCGCCAATTTTCTTTTAATACTATACGCAAATGCGTTAATGTGTATGCCTGCGGGCGCCACTGGGATGCCATATTGTAATTATTAATTCCAGATTCTTAAATAATACTAATCAAAATTAAAATCGAAATCTCATATTGTTTTTAATTTTATTAAGTCTGGATAAATCGATGCCAAATACTATACATATTTTAAAGTTAACATCATATTTTTAAAAATGATCAACTTTTGTTGACACCTATTTAGTAGTAGGTTCTAAAAACGTTACATTTTAATATATTGTTTCGTCTCAAAAAATATGTAAATATTGAGTTTTTATCATAAATTTGTTTGTTTATTTATTATTTATTATTTGTATGTGTTATATGATTTCTATAATTTTTTACTATTTTTCATTTCTGCAGAAATATCGCAAAGAAATATTACTTCGCATTGATTCAATTCGAATCCCAGCATATAGTAACTCTCTTATACGAAGCACAAGTTCCTCGGAGCCCATTTTATGGAATCATGACGACAAGGAAATTTTAATGATAGCCTCAACTGTTAGAAAAGGAAAACTAATAAGCATTGGTAATCACAATTTTATGGATGAAATAATTACAAAGAGTGAATATTCTCAATTGTGGGCTAATATGAAGATTTGGCTTTCTGGGGATAAAAATGCACGTGTAACAAAAGCTTCCAGATTATCCGGTGTTAAGACCGGAGATATTGTTTTATGGAATGGTCACGACAACCTTTCCACGTCTGATGCCAAAAAAATTCGGAATTTATTGAAAAAAGGAAAAATTTCTGTAGTATTTGGCTTAAAAGCATGGACATATAAATCGGATTGGAAATCTGCTACATTCCATGATCTCTTAAGAGATGCAAATGTGCAACTCACACAATCTTGGAGTAACTGGGGAGAAACCAAATATTACCCTAAAAAGTATGATGGAGATAATTCCCATCTAGCTATTGACAAAGGTCTTGACTTACTTCTTACATCTTCAGACGCATTTCTTGAACTCAGTGACGTCATAGCAAAACAAATGCAAGGTATGGACAGTGAACTTCTCGAAGGACTCAATGTACCGAAAAAGGTACAATCAATCGTTAAAAAATATAACACGCTCATTAAGTTTATTTCACCTTGTAGTACAAATCCCACCAAAGAACCGCGCGAACGTACCATGGTAAGAGCCTTCAACCGGCTAATTATACATCAATCTATGGCTGGCAGTGGTTTCAAAGCCCCTGGAGTAGACTCTTTTCCTGGAGATTTTGAGACCAAACCAACGTTAATAACTAAGCGAATACAAGTTCGTGGACTTGCTAAACGCGAACAACATGCAACAGGATTTTATCTTCCTGCTGGTGAAACATTGACTATAACGGATATTCAACTTGAGAACTCTAAGCTGGACAACTGGCGAATTTCAGTTGGCTGTCACACAGACAATCTTGGGGGTAAAGACACTTATTCCCGATATCCAATGCTTTTCGTTCAAACGTCTTTGTCTTCGGGCAAAATTTATTCACCATTTGGAGGTGTAGTTTGGATAGAAAATATGGAGAAAGATATCGCAGTTACCCTAACGATGTCAAATATTGTCGAAACACCATTTTATAATGCTCGTGATCCCAAGAACACGGCTAATTGGGAACGGCGTCGAAATGCCCCCGGTTTGTGGGCTGAAGTTGCAGGTGACGCAATGTATTTTTGTGTGGAAAGTAAAAATATTCGCTCAACTGAATTTAACAAAAATTATGTTAATCACATCATGGTAGAGACTTGGGACAAAGTTGTTAAAGGTGATCACAATTTGAGAGGTACTGACTGGCGCACAGAACGAAGACAAAGAACTACTAACGATATGCAGCTGTCTGCTGGCTGGGGTCATTCGGGTTATCCAATTGGAACACATCTGCCGTGGTTTGAAGGAATGTGGAATAACAAAACAATATATAAGGAGGGATCATGGGGAATGTGCCACGAAATTGGTCACAACATGCAGATGGGTATTTGGACGTGGAGTGGGTGTGGAGAAGTCACCAATAATATGATGTGTTTGTTTAATTACGAAAGAGTTTTTAAGCTTCCGTTTCTAGATGCAAGATTTGCAAAAGGAAGTGAAATATTGAGAAAAGTTCAAAACCATTTAAACACGAACCCCACATTTGAAACCTGGAAAAGCAATCCTTTCTTATCTCTGTCCATTTTTGGCCAGATTGGATCACATTTTGGTTGGGGATTATTTAAAGGAGCATTCCGAAAATATCCTCAGTTGCCAAAGCAACCCAAAACTGACACCGAGAAAATTGATTCCTTTGTCAAATTGTTCTCTGAAACCGCCAACATGAATCTTGCCCCACTATTTGAATATTGGGGATTACCTGTATCCAACGATGTTAAATCAAGTTTATCTAAGTTCCGATGTTTTATTCCTAACGACCGATTTACGGAAACAGCACCGTCACGTACAAAGAAATATCAGGATAATTTCAATTGCCAAACTGAAGCTCGTATTATTCCAGATAAATGGGAAGATGATCTGCTTCCGATGTTGTCTAATGATCTCATTGAAATGTAATCATGAAAAATATTATTCAATTGTAACATTTTTCTCTAATAGATGCTTTATTCATTATTAAAAAATAATACTATAAACTGTAACAAGTTGACTTTTCGATAATAACCGCCAATTTAATATCTGACTTATTATTGTGGAAAGTTTAATAATACGTTTTTAGGTAGCATAATCATTAACATATTTGTAAACTTATAAAGATGTAATAACCAAATATCCTTATCCTCCTGCTCATAAGTGAATATACAGTGTGTCCCCAAAGTCAGGACACTTAGAATAAATAACAAAATTATTCAATTACCTTTAAAATAATAGTTTATAAAACATGTTCAATGTGTTTTTCACTATTTCAGAAACATATTCGGCAATGTTTAAGGAAGATAAGTTAATGTCCGTAAAGCTTTATTAATTTTGCAATCTTTCATTATATTTTGTATGATCGAGATTGTCCATGTCCCAAATATTTTAATCTTGAGAAACCGGACTTTATAATCCTCCTTAGGAAAACTCAGTATCATCTCTTCTACCAACAAAGTTTGGAAATGTTTCATGTATTAACTGCTGAATGATTCTTGCATCTGGCACATCTGGCTGAAACCTCTATAGGGTAAATTCCAAGTGAATGTAGATCAGGTAATACCTGTATTTGTAAACACTACATGTAATATATTGACCAGTTTTAGTTTCTTTAAAAATAAATTGTCTTAACAATTCTATGTCAAGGATACTGGACCAAATCATCAATGTCAGGGTACCTTCTTGCTCACACTTTGATATGCAATGTGGGTTGTCTGCCGATCAATAATGTTGCCTTCTCCATTAACCTATGCAAATTTTCTTCATCCGTAAATAAGATAGCTCAAAAGATGTCCCAATATAGTATTGTCCAAAAAATGATGCACACATCTCGACTCATATGTCGGGATCGTATTCAGTGAGTTTTTGTGTGATTTGTAGCTTAAACGGGTATCATTTTGTTACAATGAGTATCTTATTCGGATGGTGCTCTTTGGTAAATCAAATTTCAGGGATTCTCTGAGTAAATATTTTGTATAACTTCAGAACAATAAAGCAGCCGAAGCATTAATTTGTATGATATTTAGTGGATGGTCGTCCGTTGTAATGGTCATCCGTTACCAACACTTTTAGTTTCTTTGAATATATTAAATAATTATGCAAATGCACTGAACGTTGCATCTTCAACGTCAAGATTTTTTTAATTGAATGTTGATATAATTTATTGAAAAGAAATATTGTGATTTACACACATCAGCATCTATTTTATCTAAACTTCTTACTATGTTGTATCTTACTCACCATTGTGTATGCACACACACGCATTCATACGCACAATATGCACAATATGCACAATATCGAACATCTATATAGAACATATAGAACCATATGGAACATCCTGTTACAAGAAGACTTAAATGTAATTTGTTGAATTTTAAATGCTCAATCAATAATCTGACAATTTGAAGCATCCCACATCTAACCAGACTTTGTGGACGCTCTACAAAATTAAATTTATGTCTGTACTAATGAAAATATTGGCATAAACAGGGACCTCGGACCCAAAGGAAATCCGGGGGGCTATGAAAAATTCCCCCTTTTAAAATATACACGATTTTAATCAATAGGCGTCATATGAAAAAACTGGGGTGCACGTGGCATCCCGTTAATTAGTGAATGAATTTTTTTTTATAAAAGACAAACAAACGAAATTAAAAAATTATTTTATAAGTTGAGATTTTATACATTAACTAAAACACTTTTTATAATATTAGCAGTGAGTATATTATACATATTATATGTGTATAATAATATATAAATATGCACAAAAAAACACACCTGTTGATTCACTGATATTGATTGGCACATAAAATAACAATCAATTAATGTAACACAAATTATACTATGTGTAGTCGAATACTATAGACTTAGGCTACTATATATAGGGATTATAATCAACTACGTATGTATTGTATTTTGTGTAAACCTGAACAATTAGTATAATAACCAAAAAATGTGTATCTTTAAATTTGTTAATTTAATTGTTAAATTAATTAAATTTGCTTTTAAAATATAATTTTTTGATCTGTAAACATTTGAGTGTGGAGTAAAGATATTGTTTTAAAAATTATTATTATAAGACAATATTTATCCCTATAACGATAAAAATATACCAATATTATATTAGGGATATACAGAGCATGATTTTACAGAATTTAAGTATTTTCGCACGTGTTAAATTAAATAAATACATATAAGCATTTATTAAATTGTAGTTAAAAAAATATGCAAAAATCGTACCATATTAATAATAATAATAATTCTTAATATTAATTAAATATTAGAAATAAATTATATATATTTATCCACATATTATTAGTGTTTCAGAAGTTGTACCACGGTAGAAAATACTCATGGAAAATTTAACTTTGGAAAATATACTTATATCAATATGTATTTTTAACATAATTCTACTGAAACGTTCACTGCAATTCGAAACTTTTTATGTTTTCTAATCGAATTTTTTCATAAAAGAAAATAAGTTTCACTCGATTATTAGAGGGATCATGTGTTGAATGATATTTTAAATTAATGCTGAAAATAGTCTGAATAATATTTAAATATGACTTTATATTGCTTATATATATATAGTATCATCAATTTTGACTTAGATCTTGATTGTGAATAAAGAAACTGATTTACAAATAAAATTGTACACTAGAATATTAGTTATTTCCAGTGTAAGGAGACTTCGGAAACATTAAACTATTTTTACCATTTAAATAATATTTGTCAAGAAGTATAACGTACCAATTTTTTTTAAATAAAAAACTTTAATTTTCAGTTAGTGATTATTATTAATTCATGATTAATTACTTAATGTAAAAAAATATCCACAAATGACTTTTTATGAAGATTTAGAAAAATGTAGTTTTCAATATCATTTTATTATTTACTAGAGTTTAGAAAACAATATATAGTTTTTTATTAATTAATTTCAAAAAATATTAAAAAGTTAGATGGAGTCTTTTGTCGTATTCCGTTATTATTAATTTGTAATTTTTAATTTCTCGGAAATATATTTTTATGATAATTGCCTATTTTATTTCTTATTACCATTATTATAGAACTATTCGTACAATTTTGAACTATTTGTACAACGTTAGTACTATTGCCACTATTGCTTATTTAAGGGGTATTTTTAAAAACGTAATATGCAGCTTGTAATTTCTCATTTTATGGTAATGCGTTTAACTTATTAGTGTTTATGGTTTATGTAAAGTAATGTGCATTTCAGTAAATAAAATAAGCAACGTATAATGCCGCAAACTTTTATAGGCATTACTGTGTAAGCAGCACAAAACATGAAATTTCCTACGTCTTTTTTTTAACGCAAAAGAATATATGTACAGTTATTCCAAACCAACGAGGAAGTTGGCGATATTCATGCTCTTTCGTGTTGCGTACTGTTTTGTTGATATGTTGCGTAATATATTTGATATTATTGAATGTCATTTAACATTAGCAATCCATTAAAAAAATTGTCTAGAAATTTAAAATATATTTTAAAATAAGAATTTAAAACTGAAAAAAAGTTAATTAGAATTAAAAACAAAATTTCGTATCATCAACTGCACAGGATGTTACATGAAGATTTTCAGAAAAAGTCACAGAGTCACAATGGTTGGTGGAACCGACAGTCAATGTGAAAGTAGTATATTTAAAAATTTAGGTTTAGACTACCAAAATATTTTAGAATTGTAAAGCCTTATAAATTGTATAGAAAATATATAAATAGTAAGTTCATATTAACTATATTACAAAATATAGAACATGTTGTGATTGATGATTAAACTAATAATAAAAAATATTGGTATGCCTTTTGTTCATTCATATAAATTCATGTAAGCTCACTCTATATTCTTTGATTTGAACGATTATATAGGCAACGAAAATATATTTAAGTAAATCTAAAATGTAATATTTTTTAGTATAATAATATATTTGAAATTTTAACGATAGAAACGATGAAACATAAAAAACGCAAATAATAATAAATGAGTTTGTATGTATTTAGAAATATTGAAAAATCTAATGCTTTATGTTAATATCATAACAAATAATTCCAAATACTAAAGGTGTATGTCCGTCACCACTGTCACTAAATCCTAAAGGTCACGGTCTGTATCACTCGACACCACATTTCTGTCCACCACACCTCTCTCAACTACACAACTCCCCTTTTTAGCATTTGATGTAGACCTGTTTCTTTTCCCTCCCGTTGTGACG
Source organism: Coelogynopora nodosa (assembly GCA_034780555.1). Classification (NCBI taxonomy): domain Eukaryota; kingdom Metazoa; phylum Platyhelminthes; order Proseriata; family Coelogynoporidae; genus Coelogynopora; species Coelogynopora nodosa. The sequence continues at coordinate 14,483 of JAUZND010057320.1, forward strand.
TCCCCCATCCCGGTCCTTGGCATTTTTGAGGAAGCGGGCCACACTGTGCTCCACAACCTTCTTCACGACATCAGTGAACAATTTTTTAAATAAATAAACATACAAATTAAGGGGTATCACCATGTTAGTTGGAAGAACACTATATACACGGATCCACATGACGAACTAGTGTTAAGCGTGCTTTCATTTAAAAGATCGAGTCTTTAGTAGTTTAGTTCAATGCATACACTCTTTTCAATAAATAATACAAATTAGAAATAGCATGAACTAATTATTATGATTACAAACGGCATCAAAAATATATAAAGAATTTGAAAAAATGAAAAAATAATGACAGATACAAGTGATTAATTATATAAAACAATAGTAAATTGAAACATATCACAAAAATTGTAATTGATTGATTGACAGATTATTTATTCAAATTGGAATCCCGAATTAACGAGCTTTTATTATGAGTAAAACAGAAGAAAAATATCAACATGGAACATTATTTATTATTATTAACAACATCTGAACTAATGTGTAGGTACACCAAACTGCATTTATACTTCTTGTTATGAACTCTGTATTCTTATCAGTTCTTACAATTAACGGATTAAGTAACAGATAATTATTGGATAAAATCTATATTAAGTAATATAATAGCTATGTATCTGCATGTTTTAACTAAATATTAAAAAATATATAAAGCATAATCTATTTTAGGTTAATAAAAACTTTGACTAATTGGAACAAATTCTTTTTACTATTATGATAAGATGGAGTAGATCTTAGCTATAAACAGGCTTTAACACTTGGAATCCCTGGGTTAATCTTTATATAATGACTATTAAACTGTTTAATTGAGCCACTAATATAATAATATTAATAAATAACATTATTTACATACCAATAATTTTATTCATTAGTAATTAATATAATGCTATAGAGTTTCGTTTCTTGTAGGCCTATACTTATTTCAGTCAAATTTCAACAAATAGAAGACAGTACGTTCGTTCCTAAAATATAGATATGTTACGACAGATTATATGATATCATATTGTAATTATACACTAATTTAATTTAACAATTACATAATCATTTATATTGGTGATAATATTATCTTTTACGACTATTAAATAATTTTAATTTTAATTTTAAAAGTTTAATTATGAAAGTATATACATATTTAGAACATTTCATTATTATTCATTTCATTATTAAGTTATAACCATGGTTATAATTCATAATTTATTCTAGAAATGTTAATATAAATGCAATTAATTCTAATAAAGAAAATAGAGAACATAGGCTTTCATTCATGTGATCAAAGAGACAAATTTTTGTTATTTACTAATACTTTGCAAATAATAGTACAACCAGCCAATAATATTGTACATACATGTGCGAACTAGGAAATAGTTATGATGATCTTTTTTTCGTACAACATTTCGATACACTTTATTTTATTTATATATAAAAATTACACCCTTTATATAAATCGTTAATGTCTGTCTATATAGAATGAATATTTTAATTGTAGTCATGCATACTGATTCGGATAGAATATTTATGGTGTATTTATATTTATAACCTAATGGAGTTTAGAAGATATTTGATTATCATAAATCATTTGATAAAATTATATAAAATTAGTGGTATAATTGTATTCTAGCAAAGCAATAATTATAGCTTCCTGTACGACATATTCGACTGTCTTATACACGTATAATTTGTTTCATGTATTGGTAGCTTGCATAAATGAACTGGCTCTTGATATTAAAAAAAATTTAGGCTGTATTTTTTAATAGTAGTCGTGCATGTCTGCAGGTGTCTTAGTCAAAAAATTATATTTTAGTATAATGAATGAAAATAGATCCTATATAAAAATGGATCCATTTCACAGAATATTTTTAATCATATATTTATTTTTAATAAAATAAATTGCTGAGTATCATTAAATAAAACTATATAATATTATATTTTATTATATAATATTACAAACTACGTAATAGTCCATTGATGCACTAGTATTGTATAAAATATATTTTTTCGATTATATATCGTGAGTATGTTTGCGACTATATAAGAAACACAGAAATTATGTCCACTAAAAAGTGTTAATCGAATTTGCCTAATATGTATCTTGTTTTATTTAATAATCATTCATCTTATTAATACTTGTTTATAATATCTATCATTAAAAGTAATTATAATTTATTTTAAAAGTTACATGAAGTATATTTTAGACGCTGTGTTTAACACTACTATTTAAATTTAATTTAAAATCAGTTTCGTTATGGGTAAATATCGACAGTTTTCTCCAAATTATTAAAATGGATCAAGTGTAAGTAATGTTGAACTATAGATACATTTAGATAACAATCATATTATGTTATACAGTGTTAAATTAGATTCTATGTATATTTCCACGAAAACTTGAGCATATTTGAAAAGTGATTTTTTATATTTAGTAAATCATTCAAAGTCAAACTTTATTTGGTTTTCAGTTTTTTGTTTATTTACATTTCATAGATTAATAATAATCATTTACTAACTAAATCTTTTCTAACATCCAGTACTATTCTATCTTATCAAAAATAAACTTAATTTTAATAATTAATTATTTTTAATTAATTTAGACTTATAGTTGATTTGTCTATTGTCATTATTATTAAGCTATGACTATAAAATACAAACTATCTATAACTTAAGCTATAACAAATTATTAGCTTGCCACACATTTTTTATAAAGTTTAATTCTTAAAACACCCATAATATTTTTGTTTATATTAATATGGTTATTATCACTCCATTCATTGACATTGTAAATTGATTCCATAATTAATTTATTTGCATAAACAATGTCAATGATTTTATTACTATTCATATTAATTATTATATTGAATTATTATTCATAAAAAATATTAATATTGTGTTTACACTGTCATTAAGCCGAGGCAGTCCATATGGGAGCTGTTGACAATGTAGCATTTGCACTGACACTAATGAAATAGTGAGTGGGAACATATTTAAACAGTTAATGTAGAAGATAATAAATATTAATAAAATTTACAATTATATAATTAGTAACATTTAAAATATTTTTTTTAATATTAAATCTTATTTATTTAAATTAATGGTTTTAATTTATTTTGAAAAATATTGACAGTATAGTGTTGACAATTATTGACAGTATACTGTGTCTGTGTAGTATTCACTAATAGTTCAGTTCTATATTCATTATGCTATACTGTCAATAGTCTCCACTTTTTAAATACAGAAAGACTGCTGCACTGTCAATAGCTCTAACTCATGCCTTATTAAGAGTAGTCACATTATCAATATATATTTTTTAAATTACTATTTTACATATATAAATATAGTATCTGCAAATTAATTTTATTATATAATTATTTTTATTCTTTTGAACATACTAATAGTTTGCTTTTTATAGATGCCATATGTTTAATATAATTTGTTAAAAATCATTAATTATATATTACATAATAAATTATATATTTTTGGACATTCTTCTGAAATATAAATATATTTGCATTTTTTTTAATTAATTCACATTATTATATAAAATGTGTCATTCTAATGGTTATCTTTTTATATTTGATATAAGAAAATTTAGTCATCTTCATATGATTTGTTGTAACATTTATTTTCAATCATTCATATTTTCAAAATAAAGACAATTTTGCAATTCTCTTAAATATGCAATAAAAAACTAAACTCCTCACATGTCCCTTAATCTTACACTTAATTTTAAGATCTGCCATTTTCATTAATTTCTGGCCTTAATTATAAATAGTACATGAATGTAATATAATATTTTAAAAAAGTGAGCTTTTTCTTTTTTTGGGGTACTCCACTTTCCAGGTTTTATTTTTAGGTATAATTTCATGCCTATTTTTAAATGTTTTTGCTGAGTGCATGGCCATGTACTACCAAATTATGTTTTTATATATTTTTGACAGATTTTATTCTAGAAGCAATAATTCAGGGTTCCCACAAGCCTTAAAAACCGGGAAAAATCATGGAAAATTGAATTGTGAATTCCCGACTGGAAAATACCGGGAAAATAGAATTTGTATTACAGATCAGGGAAAATACCGGGAATTAATAAAATTATAGTTTTTTTATTATTTC
>JAUZND010057331.1:0-41174 GCA_034780555.1 Coelogynopora nodosa
AGGGGGATAGGGGGGTGGTAGTGGGGTGGGGGGGGGGGTCATGGTCTATTTTTAACCATGACTAATGAATCTATTTATAAGTGTGGTCGAATCGACCCTTCTTATGCTACTTATATAACACGTTTAAATGAAACGAAATTAAAATACATATTTTTAGGTTATCAAAATATTAAAAAGTGCTGTTACTCAAACCTGTTCAATATGAGAATGATTTAACGATTTTATCATGCACACTGCAACAACGAGACAATAATAGTGTCGTATTCCAAACATGTATATGGCGATCAATTTTTATTAACAAAATATTTTAATAATTAATTACGCACTCAACAAAAGCACATTACGAACATTAAAATGAGTTAAATGGAATATTTAAAATATTCTCTGTAATTATGTTATATTTATTAAAATGATAGTATATTAAAATAATGTAATGATAATCAATAATGTAACAAAATTCTATAGCGTTTTTCATCCACAAAAATATTGTGAGATGACCTCATCTTGCAAATGAAAGTGAATTGTATTTGAAGTCGCATATAGTAAATGATTTAAAAATTGGATGAGATACTCCAGTTTTCCTAAAGAACATTTTATGTTTCCATATATATAAATAGACGTATATCAACATTGTGTGCGGGCAAATTATATATTTATAGGGAATACAGCTATCAGTTTTATAATAAATTTCCTATATTTTAAATTTACCAATTAGTCAATATTTATGATTCTTCAAAGCAATGCAATAGAACCCTATGAACAATATATAAATAAATTTACAATCGTGAAAAATTTCATTCTGATATGGAAGCGAACCTAATACCTCCTGAATTGGCACTCCAGTAAGCTTACCACTTAAACCATATTTGCACAAATCAATGGTTTTATGAACTTATGTATGTATATAATATTGTTAAAATGCAGAAATAAAGCGTGTTTTTAAGCGTTGGCAAAATTTGCGGGTTTTTAGATATTATATATTATGTTTGGTACTTTGGCGATTTTACTTTGTCGCTTCCTTTACTGTAATTTAGAAACTGTTAAAAATTAATGTTAGAGACATTTTTGGGAATTTCTTAAAATATTATTATTTGGGCAAAACGAACTATTCTATTCTGGTAATATACATATTTAAATTTTGTGCATTTTCATACATATGTACGTATGTATTAGCAAATTTAAAAATGATCAATATTACATTTTCAATCAACATACCGATAGATATGAGTGTGTGTAATAACTGGTAATCATTGGCCTTCAACTATACACAGACTGTGCATCTCTATCCCCATAATATCATGGATCAAATTAAACTAAAACGATTAGAAAGTACGCATATGGATCCAGTAATAATACTACATAACAGTGAAGTTTTATCCGGAATCGCCATCTAGTTACACACTACTTAACATTTGTGTTGATGTATAGATTATCAATTCGCATGAGGAAACATAACTTAATTAGTCACTGCTTGCTTGAATACTTATTGCACTGCAGCTGTGGTTTACGCGCAGTTAGAGAGTGAGGATGATTATATTCTGACAATTGTTGCACAATACTCAATCGCAGTGTGGTAGGCGCAAAATACTTTGAAAGTCACAGACTCAATTATTACAATAAGTTTGTTGCCACTCCGTCTATCACACCGTCTCTCACATACTCTCTTCACTACATTTAAAGTGACTTTTTGAAATTCCAATACTGATATTGTAACAATAGAAATTTGCGTATAAATATAACCAATTTACGTAAAACTGTTGAGCATTTGCTTGTGTGGCGTCTCTAGTAGAAAATTACTTCAACATCTTTTGAAAGATAGTTGTGTGAAATATTTATCTAAAATTATTTTCATTCACAAATATTTAAAACATGAAATTCCCAAAAGTGGTTTTTCTACTTATTATTTTGTGTTTTGCTGCATCTGTTACTGGATTTAAGTAAGTAAAATAATTTCATTTATTAATTGTATTCTGCTTATATATTTTATCATGCAAAATAATATATATTCATGTGATATTGAATTTTAAAATATGTTATTAATATGTTATATAATATAAACAATTTCCAATAGTTATATATTTTATTTATATTTTAAATAATATTTAATAATGTTATTCACTTTAAACAAATATAGACAAAAAAGAAGAAATAGAGCAAAAATAACATATAAGAAAAACATGAAAATTAAAAGAAAGAAAACAAATTTAGACTTAAAATTAAACTCAAAAATAAAGATTAATAAAAAAATAGCATAGGCTATTTTCTCATGAACCTTTTTAATATACCAATATGTAGTTTAACTATACAAATTGTGCTGAAATTTAATAATAATAATTTGCATCTAATTGTAAATTATTAAAATGCATAATATACTTATGTTATTAATTTATTTCTTACTCTCCGGTTCAAAACCTACTATCAACTTTAATGATATGCAAACATGTTCATACATTGAGACAGAAGTTTAATTTAATTACAGATTAAAACATTAACAAATTATTTTCATGGTCGATGTTGATAAAGGCAATAATACGAACATGTTTAATCAACATATTATTTTATTACAATTTAGAAAATCAAAATAATGGAAAAAGAAAGGATAAATGGTAAACTTGGTAGACAATTTGTCCTCATGAATGAAAATTTAAAGTAATTCAAATAAATAATGATAAAATATTCACTACAAAGATTACGCTTTGTTTCATTTGTGGTTTTGCAACCTTCGCCTACAATGATAATTACAGTAAGTAAAAAAGAATTACGTTATGTTAATATAATATAGATATTTTTGTGACCAATTATTTATAAAAATATTTGAATTTCCTTAAAACAAATTTCTATAATAAATATCGTAGTTCAATATATTGGCTTTTTACTTTGTGCTGAAAACACATGTAGTTTTGTTTTTGATGCTATATATTTAGATAATTATTGTAATTTTTTTTTTATTATATCTAGATCACTTTATTTGTAGTGAAAATTCTAATGATTACATTTATTATTATTAATACGATAATTATCTTTGTAATATAAATATTTTTATTATTCAAACAATAGATAAAGTATAATATTTCAAAGCCTTATGAGAAATAAATCATTTCAATGTATCGCTTTCGACCTTATTAGATATCTTCAGTTATAGTGGTTATGTTATTTGAATAGTTATTCAGTTCTTGTTGAAATATTGATGAATAATTATAATAAAATTACTTTCCTTCGAAATTACGAAAAATAGACATTACACTACATTTCTATTCATTGTTATTTCAAAAGTATTGTGTTTAATTCATTCATTAAAAATGTAATATCATTCTTCAACTTGTGATCATTTTTCGAAATAACATGGTTTAGCAAGTAGCGGATCCATGATAGGCACATTTATAGATATCGAACACCGGCTTTTGTAATTATGTGTTTATTATTTGTAATTGAATAAATATATATATTTTTTCGAAATATAAACATTACTTGAATTATCGTGGTAGTTTGCACACTATTTGACAAAGTTATATTTATAATTAGGTTATATAATCAATAACTGTACTAATACGAGTATATACATAATATACGATTAATAGGTGTAAAATTGAATAAGTTTTATATTTAAATACCTTTAGGATCAATTATAAAGTTATGCATTGAAAACAGTATAACATAAACTCATTTTTTTTAAATAATGTTTAATATATATACTTGTTAAATAGAAAGTGACTCTGTTATATTATTCATCTATTTGAACTAAAATAAAGTAGGCCTACCATTAAACAAACTTAGAGACTTTTGAAAAAACTTAATATGGTTGAATGCGCTCTACTTCATGGAACATTCAAATACTTTATTAAATATATTATATTTAGACTATTTTTAACTGCGAAAAAGGGACCTTTCATATTTTAATGTTTTGCTCGGAAAATTGCACCGTCGCGTAGGTATGTTTATATAGTTGAATAGACATTTTCTTGAATTTGAAGTGTGGGAACTAATCAAAGTGTGTGAACTATTAGAAAGTGTGGGAACAATTTCAAAACATTTATAAGTAGTTTTATACACAAAAATAAAATAATTGTTTATGTTTAGTATTAAAATCCGTTTCATTTTTTAAATAATTAGTATTTTATAAATATATTTAGGAAAGTCACCAAATGTGAAACTGATATGACGTCATTTACGAGGTATAATACAAATTGTTAAATAATTCCGATTTGGTTCCCTTTAAATTAAAAAAAATATATCATTTATGAACTCATGAATATATTTCTTAAATTATTATGTTGGTAATAATAAATATTAATTCGATAAAAATTAGTGCAGATTTGATAAAAATTGGATTATTTCGTTAATTAACAGAAATAGTTGATAATTACAAATCTTTAAAAAATCTTAAGGTTTTTTCTTTTGATTTCTCAAAATTATCACCGCTGTCTTATTTATATAAATTAATTAAATTAGTTTTTATCTTTCTGTTTAAGCTAATGCATTTTTAAAGATTATTTTAATTGTTCATTTATACCAAACACACTTTGAAAGTAATATACCATACTAAATATATTGTATATGATACCATAACATTACTGAAATAACAGAAGTGTTTATAATAAAATAAAATAAAATATTATAATTATAATTTTATTTCGAACGTCTTTCTAACAAGATAGAAATTTGAACTTGTTTTATTTTTTAATTATACAAATATTACATAGTTGTATGTATTTTTTTTCTATTGATAAACAAATCAGCCTAACAAACTATATAATATTATTCTATTATAAATTCAAGTAAATATGTCACCTTTGATTTACACATACTTATTATTTAAGCAGAAACACTTATATACAGTACAAATAGTTTATGACACTAATCAGATGGATTCAATGCACATACAATAATATGTAAGCTACCATTGTACAATAATATACAACAAACTTCTGGTTAATAGATAATTAATAGTAGCAGGTTGTTGTTCTCAGACGCTGTCAAAATATACAGACGATCGCGTGACAATTGACCACCCACAGATCAGTAACATAAAACATCAAAGCGATAGGAAAAACAAACATAACAATTGTAAAAGGCATCATAACATTATAAGAGCATTTAACCGGGCAGTAAAATAATGAACAATACTAATATGAACATCACCATGGTTGTTTTGTTAATTATGTTCATAAGCAACCTGAATAGATATGTATTTGTGTCAAATAATCAGATAGTATATATATTATGTTGGTTAAAGAGCCAAGATTTGCTTAAAATTTGAAAATAAGAATATATTTGTAATCACTTATTCATTAATTTCTGTAAATTTATAATCGAATTCGATTGTTTAAATTCCATTATTGAACTAATTATGAAGATGTGTATTATCAGATTTTACTAAGTTAAATTTAGTTAAATTATGTTTAATTATGTTAATTTATGTTGAATTATGTTAAATTATGTTAATTTATGTTAATTTATGTTAATTTATGTTAATTTATGTTAATTTATGTTACATTATGTTAAAACATGCAACTAAACAACCATATACAATATATCGCTACCAAAAATATGTTAGTTTGCCCAATAACTTGTCAGTGAATAACTATTGTCTTAAAATAGTAGACATGCTAAACAAATAAAAAAATACAATACAATTAAATTAAATAAAATGTTATGTACAGTATATTACAATAATAGACTAATAGGTAATAATTACCAATTTTTAAGGATATTATAAGAAATAGTCTGACCTTGATAATTTAAGATAACATCATTTAACGGATGATTGAAAAAATAATAAGTGAGGATTTTTCTCATAATAAGATAATCAAATCCAAATCTAAATCTAAATCCAAAATACGAAAATATTGTGTAAAAATTAATTGTTTGTGATAATAACAACGTTAATTGAACAATCAATGATCATAAATTATTATTTTATTTATTTTGAATTTGTTAGTTTAATTTATGAAATATACACTGTAGCAAAAAGAAGACACATATTGAGTCATGGTAATAAGAAGAAATGATTTCAATAATCATTTATGCATATACATACGCCCACTGGCTAATATCTTCATTTATTGTTTTAGTATTAGCTGCATTTTCTTTATATTCATCTGAACTATATATATCTTGTCCTTAAATACATAGTTAACCCCACTAATGTTATTGATCATTTTGAGATCAGAATCAACACTTTTGTTTACCATTTGTATATCGCCAGTTAAATTCAGTTTTCCGCTACTAAGTTGTAGCTACAAAAAGTACAATTATAATTTGCAACAAGACCGCACTTAACCGATATATGCAATACAAATGATTGATTAGAAATTAATCTTTCAACTAAAATGTATTGTCAATTCCATTATTAAAATAATCACATTCATTTCTAGTGAAGATCCGCATATTGTAACACCCAAGAATGCCATTAAGCGTATAGTATAGTATATTGTTCTACTGGAAAGAGTTAGATTTGGGTACCTCTTTTTAGTGCATACATTCTCAATTGGTGTGCACCTACGACTTTAATGGTATATAATGTTATTTACTTAAAGCCCAATAAATGATTCAGACAAATGTGAAAAAATTAATGTGTTGTCAATAAAATCTTTTTATGTTGATGGGGGCGATTCTGCTCCCTAAAACATGTCATATTATAACTCTTAACTATAACATAAGACAGCTTTTTCATACATGGCAACTTAAAAAAATGTATATGTTTGTTACTAAGTAAGTCCTTTTTAAAATGGCTTAAACAGTGTTTTTCATAGTAATCAGTAAAGTAATCGTTGTTTTTCTTCCTTGAAATAATCCGAATTGAATTTAATTTACGTAACATGTAAAAGCATAACAGTACTACTGACATTATTCCGCACCTTTGTTTTGACAGTATTCAAATAGTAAAAAATATTTTGCATGCTTATGAATACATGGAGACATTTTTAAAGTAAAATGTTGATGCTCCTGAAAGCTGTTATTGACCAGATAAGATTTAGGAAGCTCAAACAATTCAAACGACGTACTGCGCGGTAATGTTTTTATATTTTAATGTAAATGCCATAAATCCATTTATTTTAATTCAATTTATGTTGTGTATTTTGAAATGCATGCTTTTCTACGTATTTTTTATTTTATAAAACAACATTAAATTTTTTTGAAAGTAGTAATTATTGTTTTGAATAATTCACGTGTTAATTGATTAATTAAAAGAAAATAACGATGGAAAACGAATACTTTTAAAAGTATTTCTTTCTGTTAATATTTAACTTTGATAACAACATTTCTTTGGATAAATTTGAATAAAAAAAACTTGTTTATGGAAAATAAATCAACTTATTTACTTTGTGATGGTGCCAAATAATATTTTTGGATTATGTTGAAAATATTTTTTTATATTTAGAATATTCCTTACATTTATTTATTTAAACAAGTTAATCATTGTGATCATTCTGAAGTTAACAACAATGGACGTGGTTGTAACTTTTAGCAATATAGTAAATTTAAACTTGCAGGTCCCGTATATTGCACATTTAATTCATTCCCAAAAAGGATATATGCCCCGAAAAATGAACTGTATATAATAATAATATTATTTAAATTATAGCACATACAAATAAATACAAATAACAAATAAAATATTTTTGTTTATTAATATTTTTAGTAATAACATATGCGGCTATAATAATGGCGCGAATGTTTGCTGCCAAGGTTGGACGAAAGACGATTATGGGAAATGTTCCATTCGTAAGAAATACTGACCTTATTTGCATTTATTAGATATTATCTGTTTCTTGTTTTTAAAATATGAATTTAAATTTAATTATGTATATACTATGAAAGTATACCTAAAGTGTAAATATATTTTTCATGAGAATAAGATAGAATATCTTACACAATTATATTTCCTATTATAATTAGTTGATATCAATAAGAATAAGTTAGTAGTCTTTATTTGTTCCATATTAAAATTATTAAACATTTATAAGCTTTAATCAAGCTGCGCCTTTAATTGGCTGTAAATTAATATTAATATACTTTTTATACTATTACATGCCACCTATATTTTTTCAATATAAATAAATACCGACAGTTCATATACATAAAATATAATAGTAAGAATAAATGTTATAGTAGATCAATGTTACCTTTTTAATATTATGTTTTCTAGAAAAAATGAAGTAAATAGAGAGATTTTTAATAAACGTGTTATGGAATATATTATGTTATTGCTTATTATATATTTAATAATTGATAATCATAAAATTAATAATTTAATTTGACATTTTATAATAGTTTCAGATCATGTAATAAGCGTTGTCAAGAAGAGTGAACCGAAACATATATAATATATAAAGTTACTAAATAATGTTGAAACATATATTAAAAGACAACACTTTATAAGATTCATAAACTGCATTTTATGGATTGATTTTCTGTTTCATAATTTACCTCATTTGATGTAATTCTCATGAATATTTAATAATTTACACAATAACTTTTTTTTTATTGTAGAGATTATAAATGAATGATTATTACAACTGTTTAATCAGGATAACAAATAAAAAAATAAAAAAATAATAACATAACAATTTGTCAATTGGAATATTTTATAAACAATTATACTATAAAATAAATCATTTAAATTGTCTGAGTAAAAATATTGTCTTTAAAATAGTTTTTATTTACAAAATTATGTTTTCGGTATATAAGGAATATTTTTGGTATATCATATAATTATGCCTCATCTTGCTGAGGCTTCACCAATTTCAAATGAACGAATATATACTGTAGTTAATACAATAATTCATATAACACATTTTGTTTTAAAACTTAAAAAACGCTAACTAACAAGAAAAACTAAGAAAAATGTATTATACTCGTCAAAACACAGTTTGGAACTATAGTGAACTAAATAGAGAAAGAAAGAACATTTTGGCTAGATATATTTTACGCTTATAATTTACTTACGAAAAATATGAAATATAAAAAATTAACATTTTCCTTATCCATTCATTATTATATTACCAAAAATTACAAATATGAATATTGTTAACATAGAAACTGTTTTGCGAATTGCATCAGCTGTATAGCATACGCGATTCTATTTATATTACTAATTTTCGGATATATAATGTGCATGCGTTTGGCGCCACATTATGTTTAGTCTGGGTCTCATTAGCGTTAGACAGTAATAATTTTTGGGTTTTATTTAGAACTTTTTGGAATGTCTCATTACTATTAAACCATTTGCACTTGCTTAAACAGTTTTTTTTCTGTGATAAAAAAGCAATTTGTAGTAGAACTTAAACATTCTTTTCGCAATGCTATTTACACGTTTTAGCTAATCGGTTACATAGTCAGTGACAAATTTGTACCATACATAACAATCAGCTACAAAGTTATTTTTTGAAATTATATTCTATTTCAACATAAACTTTAAAAAGTATTTTGTATGTTATCATATTAACCATTTTTCTTGACGGTTGAATAATTGACTTAACAGCTGTGAAATATGATCTTGAAATTACTAATATTTATGTTATTTACTTAAAATGTCAGACTTTTAATTAAATTACCACAAATTAAATATAATATTCTAAAGCTTTTAAATAGCTCCTTTTCCAATCTATCTTCAACATAAAATTTTAACTTTCAGCTAAATGCTTTGGACAATGTGGTGAGTCAGGTAAATGTATTAGACCTAATACATGCCATTGCCAAAATGGAGATATTGCATATAGTTGTGACTGGAAAACTTTGTACAATAATGATGAACCGCAAGAACAGTTAGGTATGTATGACCTTTAAAACAACTTCTATCTTTGGATTCATAGTTTACGATGTTAAAAAATATAGTAATTGGGTTTTACTGTGTTAAATATTTCTAAATTTTTTGTTTTAACTTTTTCCGATTATTAAAATTAAAATTTGGATATTATAAGTGAGTTCATTCTTTCTTTTAAGTTTTTGAAAATTAATATGATAATGATAATTCTTACGATTTAAATAAAAAATAAACTAATATTTATCTGATGCATTATTTTAAATATCGTAACTTGTATGTAATTTATAAAATAACCTTTTAAAAAATTAAAAATATCACTCAAAAAATATTATTAAACCCATCCATACTTAAATTTCAGAATAAATGTAACATAGCTATACGATATGATTGTTTATAAATATGTGTATTAGAATATTTATCATGTTTTAAATAAAATGTTTGGCGTTTTTAAATGACATGAATAAATTTACAAATTATTATTTTCAGATCGCAGATGTCCAGTAGATTGCTCTGGTAAAGGTTCATGTGACAACGGCGTTTGTAAATGTCACGCCGGGTTCACTGGAAGTGGATGCGAAAGTAAATAAAACTGTTTAATATAATTGATATAAAAATATATTGTTAAAACAAATAAAACACTTGTTTATTGTATTATAGTATTTATGTAAAATATATATTATTTTTGGAATTTAATCATTACGTATATGACAATTTTTGTAAATACATATTTTGTTTCAATAATCAAAACTAATAAAAAATAATCAAAAATAATCAAAACAAATCAAAAAAGTTTAAAGTTCTACATCGTTATACATTTATCATTTTAAGTATATTCTAAATTATAAAAAGTGATTTATTACCATTTCACATGTCTTTAGTACGATTAAATAAATATTCTGTTAAAAGAATGAATGAACTATTTGAGCGAAATTTCAAACCACTTACTATCAGATGAAGAGAGTGGTCCCTGCTTCCTGAAGATCGATCGAGGCCTCTGTCAGAATCCAATGGATCAGCTCCGTTTGACCCATACCATTTGCTGTGGGGCATTCAATGTCGCCTGGGGTGATCCTTGTACCCGGTGCTCCCTTGGCCAATGTCGCCAGGGCTACTATTACGCCGATGGAAGCTGTCGAGGTAGTATTTGTTTTATCCATGAGTAATTTGTCAAATTTGATATTCGATAGTCTGAACAATGTGTTGAATTATTCACAATAAATTTGACTTATAATTAAATCTCTCGTACTCATTTTATGGTGTAAAATAAAACAGATAATACAAATATATTAGCTGTTCTGACTGACAGTAACCAAAATTGATAAAGTGATTATGCTTTATTCAATATAAATATTGTGTATAAGAAGATATATTAATTAATTAATTAAATATATATATATATATTAGTAAAAACAAAAATGTGTATAATTATAATTATAATTAATAATACAAAATATTCTTAATGCAAATGATATTATTTATAATTTTAGTAATAATATGTATATTGTAAACATGCATTGATCGTTGGTTATATATATTGTACATAATAATTATGTATAATAATCGGAATATATTTGGATAATATTCTTCTGATCTACAGATAATAAATGCGTTCGTAATATAATTAAAATATATACGAATTTATCGATAACATACATGTTTTTAATTGAAATATATTCTACAAGGTGTAATTCTAAAATTATTTGCGATATAGAACTATAAGTCATTGAATATTCTATTATTATAACTCCATACTATAGTAAAGGTGTAATTAAAATAATATACATATATTATGTTAATTGCAAACTATAGTGTAATTTTGAAAGTATTTGCGATCTGCGACTTCATTCTGTATGTCATACATTACGATTAAAAATGTGTGAAATTTGTTGACGAAATTGATTAAGTTTTTAAATATTATGATTTTTTGCTATGTTTGACGGATAAATGGATTCTTACATAGGTAACGTGTACCACAATTTAATATTTTTTCCAGAAGTAAATTTTCCAGAAGTAAAATTTGAATAATTTTAAATTGTATTTATTTTAATGGATTTTTTTAGATAACAGTTTAATATATTAGCCACGAGAGATATAAATATTGTGCATATTAATATTTAAAATATTTTTTAGTAATTTTCAAAGAACATTTAATAAAAAATATTCCTATAATAGAAAAGGAAAAAACCGATGTCAACAATTTATTTAAAGGAAGATTAATTTCATCCAGATATCCCTATCTGTACTTGTTGACCTATTATACCTGACTAATCATACAATGAATCGAATATTTTATAACATAAAAATAAATGCATTTATTTTTTAAAACTACTTATAAATATAACGTTTAACTCGAAAAGTATAATATGTTCTAAATAAGCGTAATAAAAGCTATCTTATAAATGATACAATATTTTGAATTATTTCATATTATGAAAATAGTTTATTTCGCTAAAGTTTCAGTAATTTTTGCATTATAAAACTCATATAAAACTACTTACATATTGGTAACTGTCGAGTTTGTTTATAAAAAACAAAAATTAAATCTACGCTTCTTGTAATGTGTGTTTTTATAGTTAAAATAATTATTTATTTTCTATTTTAAATAAATCATAAACAATATTATAGCACACTATTAAAGAAATATATTGTATATTTTAAAAATTAATACTTGTATATGTTATGGTATGAAACATATAAGAATGGACTTCTAAAATTTTGAGTAATACATAATTTTAAATATGAAAACAAGAATAATGTTTTGACACCTTAACAAACAATACGACAATATTTATGAATTTTCATTAACTTAAAAAAGGATTGATATTTTCAATTATTGTAATTGATAATTAATAACAAAGTTAATATCATTTCATTTCTTTTCATTTAAAAATTAGATATCAACGAATGTACTATCTCTCCACGTATTTGTCGAAATGGAAAATGCTTAAATACCAAAGGATCTTTTGAGTAAGTAGGAATAGATAAATTAATCTGTTTGAAATTTAATTGTTGCTAAAATAATTCTACATAACAATGCTTCATGTTTTAATTGTTTGTTATATTTTAGGAAAATTAACCCAATAATATCAATAATTATATAACTTTATTCATACTAAATTTGTTCATTCATTTAAAATTCAACCAAAGTGCTTCAATTAATGTAATATTATATTGTATATGATTGTATCAAGAATCGTGATTTTATTTTCAAATATTATTATATGTGGAATAATCATAAAAATAATCGTCATGATGCATTTTAGATTAATTATTTAGTTGTGAACCTAGTTAATAATTTAAAAAAGTAAGTATGTACAAAAATATAATATAATATAAAATAAAGTTAATTTAATTTAATGAATGTAAAATTAATCTTTACAAATGTTATAATTGTGATTTGAAATTTATTTTATTGAATAAATTATTCGGGTACATTTTCCTTGTGAACTTTCAATGGCTTTATATACTGTATATAGTTTTGCTTCTGTTAATAAATTATGTAGCTATTATTTTTTAAATATTTTTTTCTTTAATCAATGTACATATTTAACGCTTTTATATATGAATGTATTTTATTATTGTGAACGCTAAATTGAAGAACTTTTAATACGATATATTACGGTAATATATTGAAATGTCACTATTTTCTTACAATATATTACAAATTTATCACGAATACACATTTACTTTCAGGTGTACATGTGGCACAGGATACAAATATTCAATCGAAGAAGCAGATTGTATATATAATCCAGGTAGCTTATTTATAAATGTTTATATTTGATAAAAAAGTTTTATTATTTCTATAGTATCTATAGTATTGACAGTATTGATGGTCTTTATATTATTGATGTATTGATGGTATTGATGGTATTGATGGTATTGATGGTGTTTATGGTCTTCTTGTTGTTTATGGTATTGATGGTATGATGGTATTGATGGCATTGATGTTATTGATGGCATTGATGATATTGATGTTATTGATGGTATTGATGGTATTGATGGTATTGATGGTATTGATGGTATTGATAGTATTGATGGTATTGATGGTATTGATGGTATTGATGGTATTGATGGTATTGATGGTATTGATGGTACTGATGGTATTGATGGCATTGATGGTACTGATGGTATTGATGGAATTTATGGTATTGATGGCATTATATTATTGATGGCATTGATGGTATTGATGGTGTTTATAGTATAGACGGTATTGGTGGTATTAATGGTATTGTTGTTGTTTATGGTATTGATGATATGATGGTATTGATTGCATTGATGTTATTGATGGCATTGATGATATTGATGGTATTGATGGTATTGATGGTATTGATGGCATTATGTTATTGATGGTATTGATGGTATTAATAGTATTGATGGTATTGATTTTATTGATGATATTGTATTGATGGTATTGATGGTATTGATGGTATTGATGATAGTGATGGTATTGATGGTATTGATGGTATTGATGGTAATGGTGGTATTGATGATATTGATAGTATTGATAGTATGAATAATTAATGGTATTGTAAGTAAAATTGTTTAAACTAATATATACTCTTAACAGATTGTAATTAATCAAAAGCACTCTTTTTATTTATTTATTTTTAAAGATTTTTTTGTTGCTATATAAAATATTAATAGATAATGACAACAAAATGCTATAATGCATAATAATTCACAAAACAATAGGTTAGTTTTTAATTCAAATTATATAGTATAATTATAGTTATATACAAAAACTCTTTAATATAAAGTTAGGCAAATTCAGTTTTTATATTTTTAATTTTAATTTGTCTTACATATTTATTGCAACTATGGTAATATATGTTTTACTGTACATATTATTTGTACAGAATGGCAAAACGACCGCAGCAACCAATATTATTTTAGCTGTAAGATGGTAAATAGAGTAATAATTGCCATAGCTATAGCTATATATGTATATATATACTATATATTGATAAGCATAATATAGGCTGAACCGTAACACTTGCATGGCTTTAAAATTAGATTTTCAATGTAACAAAATAACATGAAATAATAACGTACACTCAAAGTTATGTTAATTAGATATATTAATTACTTTATTTATGATACATGGCAACCTCCAGCTTCAATGATCTTTATCTTTTTGTCAGCATCAGAAAATGTCAACAATTTTTTTCCCAAAAACTGTTGGATATCATCAGACATATCGAAGTTTTTTCTTGGAGCTTCTAATCTGGGAATTATATGGCAATTGCATAGATTAATGTATGGAGAATATTGTGGCTGTCAGATATTTATTCACTCATTGGACGTCTGATAACATCCTATAGTTTTAAGATTAAGAATTGCCGAACTGTAATGCTCCTCGTATGACCGTTGCTGCTCGACACCATGGACAAAATGACAAGTATCATTGAAGCTGTAGGTTGCTAAGTAAAATAAACAGTTATTTACATTATTTTGATTGTATGTTACTATTTCATATAATTTTGCTTCAACAAAAACCTTTTTAATACACACTCATTTAATACATACATATTAGTTCTTTACTTTCTTGTATTATTGTGCCAAACTGTAGTCTATAATGTATCACTTAAACACTATTTAAGTGAAATAAAAAATAAGAAGGGGACAAAGCCCAGTCGGCCTTTTCAGTCAACATATACGAAACAGTACGGTATATAGCAAATATTATCATCTAAATTATTCGTAATGCAACATTATTAATTAAATATAAATAGATTATAGATCATTAAGTTATTACATTAACAGTAAACAAATAATAAATGTCGACATGACGTTTACTTCGCAGCTATACATATAATGAACGGACTATATTTACCAACTAATGTAACTGTAGGTCTAAGTTACAGTATTAGACTATCGAACTAATAGTGCGAACTGAATGAACTAACTGTTACTGTATTAACGTATGATCGACTGTTACGCAATAACTTTCATTTAGAAAATACGCTTGTATTTTTCTAATAGCTGTGATAGTTAGAATAGAATTATATATTGAACTAAAATGTCTTTGTTTTGCTGTAATCAAGGTTACTAAAAACGTATAATGCATTAGTCTAATACTTTTTTTAAATGCATTTAAATTAATAAAAACAAGTCGTTCAATTTGATACAGTTAGGTCTCATCTTCTAAAATGTATGTTATGTATTCTGGAGTATTGTCCTTCTTTTTCTTAGTTTTTAAATAACATACCATCATTGTTGCAAACATTTTTTAGCTTTAAGTATATTATATTAAACACCTTTCATAATATATATATATAAATGTGCAATACTATAAAAAGAAAAAAGAAAACGAATACATTTAATTTATGTTTCTAATTAACCGAGGGAATTATAAGGATAACATTACATTTTATTTGAAAAGAAGTTATTCGTTTTTTGAATGTTATATTTATTGCATAGGTGAATTGAATAAAAAATGTTCTATTTATTTATTATTACATGTTTACTAATGTACTAAACAAACCTATCATTTAAATAATATGTCAAAATAAACAGTTTTCTTTAAAATATACCTTAAATGTGTTAATTATTTTGCAATTACTAAAAAAAAAATCAATAATAACACACTACCACGACATCCTCATAAATAAGTTTAAGTAGAATTGTAGTTTGAAAAATGATTTAATGTATATAATATGTGTACTTTAAATGGAAGTTTAAATTACGATAATATATTAGAGCACATTTATTACGATCGAAATAAAAATCTACTTCTGTGAAATTCGTACTTATCGGTAGGAACGTTTGCTAAAAAATTAAAGTAATAATTCAATTAAAAGTAATATTTAACGTATTTCTGTATTTCATGTCATGTGTAATCCAAATATTTAATAATTCCCAAAATGACTATTTTAGTCGATAATCAAAAAAGCTATATTGGACCGTTTTGGATAGTCAAAGACATTTATTGACACAAATATCATTACTACTATTTTCACTTGTTAAACATAACCATATACCTTACGTCTTTTTTACTCTGTGAATGCATTCTAAAATGAAAAACGTTATATAAATTTAATTAAGTATTCCTAACGTCTGCATACTTCATATCGATAATTTGAAATATTGTCTTCCACAGAACACATGTTTATATTATACTGATAGAATTGTATATTTTATTCATGAATGATTCATAAAAATTTAATTCCGTTATGAAAATAACTCTCCTTTCAGTTAACATTTATGTCGATCACACCGAAAGACACATTTTAAAGTATATGTAGAATATTATCCACTTAAAGCAGTAAATTATACTGAATTAATAAATTAAATTATACAAAACAACTCAGCGCAGTTTACTACAGTTTACCACTACATTTTATTCTTAGATTTTATTTATATGCTACTGGGTACAAATCTTAACCAGTTCAAATCAGCACTATGTTACAGGAACCGTATCAGCTACGATGCGATGGGCTGTCACACAGCTTACACACTTCCGTGTAACTATACATATTATTTAAATATGGTTTTATGTAGTTCGTGTACCCTTCACAAGCTGAACAAGTATAAATATACAATTAATTAAATATTCGTCTACTTTGTTAGGATCGTCATTTCTATATTTGATGTATTAGGCCCTATTTGTATATATTGATATTGAATTAAGTATATACGTATAAGTAGACTACTGTCATATTTTGGGTATCTAATGTACTTTATATGTTTGTTTTAAATAAATTTAAATACGAAATGAAATGAAATACGCATAGATCATAGCTCCTAAAATAAAAGGTGGAACATTATACACGTTTTTAATGAAAATGTTGTAAGAGTGTTCACGATTAACATACAGATACACAATGACTATTTAACGGTTTGTGCGCAATCCATACTAATAATAATCGGTTAATTGATTTACTATTAATATATTGTAGCATTTGTAACACTCATTTAGCGCTATAATCACCTAAATATATTGACATACTTTCGTAGAAGAAATTTTATACATTTACTTAATAATATTTATTAATGATTACCGCTGGTTTTTGTTACACTTTGTGAACAAAATATGTTTCTTCAATTTCTTTAATTTCAATACGTTGATATCAATGTTGTTACTTAAACTTTATATAAAATAGGTAAACTATTATATATATATATGTTATGTCAACATAGAACTGTATTAATAATGTGTATTAACAAGTATAATATTACGTTTGGTCCAGTAATCTCTTTTGTACTAATGTGTCGTTTGTTGAGTAAAGTTTCCGATAAGTCACTAAATTTGGTAATGGATGTGTTTTATCTGTTCTCACCTTACTCATTAATGTAATATTACAATAATCAAAATAATACACATTTGAACGAAAACATAATAAGCTTAATGCACTCATTGGCCTATAACGAATTAGCTGTATCAAAAAAACGGATTACTAGCCTAACGTGATCACTTGATAACGTGATGTTATGGGCACATTTAAGATCATAATTTTACTGTGCGTATATTTATGTATATTATTTTGTAAAATAATCAGGATTTACAGGTAGAAAAAAATTTGTCGGGTACATTAAATAAAAGTTTAAGTTCGTTGTCCAATATAAATCCTAATTATTATGCTTTACACTACAGTATTATACTTATTTATTATAATATAATCGTTTAAATTACTCATCATTTACTTTCAAAATATTTATTTATTTTATAGTCATTGATTAAATTAAAATTTTTAAATACATTTGTTTGATATTTTAAATAAACATTCTGTTATACAGAATTAGCTCATAAGGTACTTGGACTTTTATTATTGTATACTAACTTATACTGATTAAATTTGAATTAAAATAAAATAAAAATAAGAATACTTCCAATTACATAGACAACGATGTGTACTAGGTCAATAGACTAACAATAATTGAAACATTTATTGTTGTACATATGAATTTGTATTTATTGACTCATTTAGACTACTGTCAGAGAAATCCCGACGTTTGTGGTTCGGGTGGCGAGTGTATCAATCAACCAGATGGAACACATAAGTGCAAGTGCTCCTGGGACCACAATCTTTCGGCTAATAAGAAAACCTGTAAGCTAAAAATTGGCATCAGAAAAAAGTTATTATCACTAAGATAATGAATAATATAATTTCAACGAATATATTAATTACTCAATAGATAAATTGATTTTATTCAATTCCAATACATTTAAGACATAAATAAGTTGTCTGTGAATTTTTAATTTAAAAATATTTGAAATATTATATATATATCCCTTTAAATCAATATTAAACAATATCTATGATGAATTAAATTCAAAAAGGGAATAAAACATAGATTGGTGTTGAATGACGTTATTTTAGATTCATTTAAATAGTTTTTTTTTTCATTGAAAGGTAAATATATATCTATAATTAATACGATAAGATAGAATCAATTTTTGTTTGATATTTATTTATTATATATCAAGAAATATATTTATTATATATATCAAGAAATATACTTATTATATATCAGGAGATAAATTTATTATATATAAAGAAATACATTTATTATATATAAAGAAATATATTTAATATATATCATGAAATGTATTAAATAAATATCAAGAAATATATATATATATATTACTGTTATTTATACAAAAATATGATAAATAAGAATTTTAATAATATTTTTTTAAATATCACATTTTAGTTGTCCTATCTCATCAATATTTTAATAAACTAGTACCTACGTTTAAAAAAATATTTTGCGTAAATAATTTGTAACTAAATGTTCAAAACCATTTTTACAGGTGTTCCTAGAACAGCGATGGCTTTCAATTTCTGCCAATTCTACAAAGGTTCAGTGTGTGAGAACGCAGTTTGTATTCCTAAACATCGCAGCTACGAGTGCGCCTGTAACAACGGTTTCGAGTCTTCTTCAGACCGAAAATCTTGTCGACGTAAGAATAGTTATTTTATAATATTTAATTTTAATTTTTATTTTCCCAGTATATGGTTTTATACGTCTCTTCAATTTTATTTGCTTTTGAATTGTTTAATTCACTACATGAGTAATTATTGCAAATGTTCCGACCTAAATTCCAAATTGCTAAATTCCGACCTAAAATGTCAGTACAGATCAAAATGAACAAGAACAACGAAAGTAGGAAAACCTTTTGTATTTAGAACAGGTCTTTTAAACTTTGTAAAAATTATTGGTTAATTTAAGATTATTTATTTTTTATCTAGAAAATCAATATCTACATCTACCATGTTTATAAAGAAGAATATTAAAAATGTAAAAGTACTTCTAACGATAATTAGAACACAGCATTTTTAACACACAATAACGGAATTAGTTTCCCTCTTGTGGCGTCTTATATTTAATAAAATACTTTTTTGTTTTGTTATTATGTATGTATTATAATTTACACTCAGTATTAAAAGTTTATTATGAATTTATAAACATTAAACATACATTTTATTACTTTACTAGTCACTATATATAATTAATGATAATTTACAAATAACTTCATAGTACAATAATGCATAAGCGTTATTAGTATTCTCATTTACAAATTGTATATTGGTATAATTGGATATGAGTCAATAAAGGGAAGTGTTCCTCTACTTTCTACAGGGAAAATTGACGTCTGTAAGCTACACTACGGTTACCTCTGTCAAAATGGGGAATGCATCTCAATGGGCAGTGATTACATTTGCAAATGCAACTCGGGC
Organism: Coelogynopora nodosa; assembly: GCA_034780555.1. Lineage (NCBI taxonomy): Eukaryota > Metazoa > Platyhelminthes > Proseriata > Coelogynoporidae > Coelogynopora > Coelogynopora nodosa. The sequence continues at coordinate 20,452 of JAUZND010057331.1, forward strand.
TATACACACTCCTACGATAAAAAAAAATGCATAAGTAAAAACATTTTTATTCCTTAGTACCTTGATTCGATGTAACATTTGTGTTAGACATAATATTTCGTCTTTTTTATTGTATTAATACATTAATTTTATTGTGATGAGCATTCACCTTATTTTTACGTTTTTAAATGTATGTTATACAATTTTATTAAATGTTAAGTTAATTATAATATTTTTACCATGAACTAAAAGACAGTAATTATTTTGGAACATTGTTTCTGATGTATTTTATTGCCTCTCAATTACAAGGCAAGTTTTGTCGTTTAGCTCAAAATATATTTGTACGGAAACATTAACAGCGATCTTTAGGTGTAATTAAAACCATTATATCGTAAGGTACTATATTATTTGGTTTCGATAACATTATAAATATTTAAAGAATTATTTAAAAATATTTAAACAGAAATTTTCAAAAATATTTTAACAGAAATTTTCAAAAATATTTTAACAGAAATTTTGAAAAATATTTAAAGAGAAATTTTCAAAAATTATAAATAATCGTAATCGTATTTTTAAATGAAACGATTTAATAAGAACAAAAGAATTTTAGCTACAACATTTAATAATCTTTACATTTTTTCAACCTTTCATTTATATATTTTGTCTATTTTTAATTATTTACAAACTATATATAGCCCAAAACCGGTGTTATAATTTTAGTCGAATACAAAATAAAACAATTTAAATCGGTATAAATTGAACACGAACGATTTCCACCCATAGGCTATTGTGACCTTCATCCAACGAGTCTGTGTCAGAACGGTCAATGCATTCCCAAGGAGAATTCCTACCAGTGCAACTGTTACACTGGATTTCGAGCTACCGAGGATGGCAAAGAGTGCACTAAACTGAGAGAGACCAACCAACCAACAGGTTTGTTCGTTCGATATTCTACGTTTAAATGGTATTATTGAATGTTCAGGTAATATATTCGCTAGGTTAAACAATAAAATATCAAATAATCTCATCTGATCTGGTTGACATTTATTTGTTTTAATTTTAAATTGGCTTATAATAAATAAATGTTAACTTATTGTTGATTTATAGTTTTCCTGTAGCCTACAAATTGGATTTGTAGATTTTTCCTAACGATGTTCTTGTATGCACGACATAATCTGGAATGATTTCTAACAATGTTAGTATTACAATGGTAATGTATCTTTAATTGTTGTGTTATCATCAATTTACTATGCTTAGAGATTCATTCAGTTATATTCATATATACATATATATATATACATACATTCATATATATAGTTTAAATTGCTATATGGTATTCATACTATTTGGATTATATATTTTGTTTAATATGATTAATAGTAAAAACGTCAATTGTTAATATGAATTGTCAAACTAATATTAACACAAACTCATGTTTGGCGACATAACAAGAAGTAACTCATCACCTATTCGACGTATTGAAAACTTCACCTATTCGGCGTATTGAAAACTTCACCTATTCGTCGTATTGAAAACTTCACCTATTCGGCGTATTGAAAACTTCACCTATTCGGCGTATTGAAAACTTCACTTATCCATTTAAATGTTTAACTAACGCGTTTCTCTGGCAATTTATAATATACACCGAACTAGTTTTTTATGACATGCTGTGAATGTGGTAAATGCATTCGTTCCGTTATTGCAAGCCCAGTCAACCTAGTTGAGCTAAGTTTATATATTATCCTTACATTTATATAAATGTAATAATTATTATCGATAGACAATTTTGGATAGTATTTTTAAACTGGTTGTTTAAACCAAAAGATCTCACAAAACCGATATACTAGCAATTAAATTTCATAGAAATTCAAATTATGTACAAATTAATAAGTGGTAATATTACATATTGCTTTGGCTGTTCATAAATAAATACTTAGGTATCATATGATATGCTTAATAAATTATTAAAATTCTAATTTTATCTCACGAAATGTTTAATAATTGTACAAATATTATAAACAAATAATATGATATTTTAATATATTACACATGACCGTCTACTAAGACTATATACATCGGCGGCACTTTGGGCGGTTCTTATTACACATACTGAAGTGGTTGAGTATAAATAGCATGACACATTTGGCTAAAACAACACTTTCGAATCTATGAATTGTTAAAAAAACGGTAATTGCAGCTGTATTATTCCACCCGAATTTAAATAGGTAGTTTTCCACTTACTGAACTGAATATTTGTGGTAAATCTGTAAATCCATCTCATGTCAAGATTTCGGTGTCTTATTCGATAGACAGTTTCGTATGTTATGTTATGTTCGTTCAATCTGCAGATCATCATTCATCTTTATTCAAAATTTCAGTTGTATGCGTCCATATTTTAATGAGAAAGTAGTCATTTTTATTATTTCCACTTTTGTGTTCTCTAAACTCGACTACTGCAACAGTGTTATTGGATCATCCCCAAAATCATCAGTTCAAAGATTTCAATGTGTGTTAAAAAGCTGTATCTGTATCGTTAAGCGTATCCAAAGTACAGCATATATATATTTCCAATGTACTAAAGGAATTTCAGTGGTTGTCTATTGAAAATCGAATTGAGTATTATAAACACTTTTGTCTCGTTCATAAATTCCTTTACGGTTCTGCTCCAGCATACCTTGCTGATTTAATAATACCGTCAGCATCTTCTGCTGTCTGTACAAGATTTCGATCTCAAGGCGCTGTTGTAATTCACCAACCAATATTAAAAGTCTTTACTGCATATGGGATTTTTCCATCGCATTTTTTTCTATTGTGAGGAGTGACAATAGAAAAAAGTTTCTCAGCCTGCAGAAAAGAAATTTCGTTTAAAAAATTTAATCGAAATTTTTCTCTAGACTTTGAATGCACTCTTCAGTACAAATATTATGTATATATATATAAATTTAATTATATTGTAGTATTATAATATAGGCCTTAGTTATATTCTCTATTATCGCCATAGGAATAACAAATATTCTTCGCTTTATATTGATATCTAATAAAGTAATATTAAAACAATAAAACAATAAAAAGTGTGATAGATGTTAAAGCTCCGATTGCCTAATAAAAGTATGATCAAGTAAAAGTGATGTTGCACCAAATATGCCCAAGAGTAGGTACTTAAAATAAATGATATGTTATGCTAATATGAAGTAAATGCGAACTTGAAATAGTTGATATTTACAAATAACTAATATTTAAGTGAACCAACGTATCAATTTTAAGCAATTATATTTTGATAATTTTTATCAATATGATTATAATTATTTAAAAAATGTTTATTAGTTATTTAAAAAAAAGTTTGTATATCTTTATAAAAAAATATTTTAGTTACAACTTTTGTTTTTATTTATATATTTATCTTCTCATATATTTTTATATGTAATACTTTAGACTACACAAACTAAATAATTTGTCTTACGGTACGACACCTACATTTTAATATTTTTGTGTATTTGTCCAAACAGTCATATATTATAATGACCTTTTGGATTATGGTTCTGAATGTAAGTACTCACAATAAATGTTTAATTTAAGTTTATTTATCTTAATTAGTTTTTTTAATTAAAGCCTTACTTAACCTACAACGTAGCCAATGTGTATTATTACGATTATTATTATTATTATCACACTTCTATAATAACTAACTGATTTTGTTGATTTATTTGTTATTTATAATTTATTTAATTTTATAACTTCTAAACCAACCACAGACAACTCTTCTCCTCTACTACCCCTACAGACTAGCTCTAAATTGCTACTGACTTCACTGATACAAGGTTGTATCTGTTTCCAATGTAAATTTGACGTATATTTAACTTCGTGAGAATAAAGATTTGTCTGACCTGAGATCATAATTAATTTTACGAAGAATGCCGTTTAACACATTATGATGGCGTTGGGTGTCGTTAAAAATAGACTCACATCGCGACACCGTCTTATTTGTAGCAAAGTAGCACATCAGAGCGACTACAGTTGTACACAATATTCACAAAAAGCAGTGGCATCTGCGCAATTAGCGTCGGGGAACGTATCTATTCACCATTTCTGGCGAAATTGATCACCATTTTATTGTGTATGTTTTTGGAAGTAGTGTGCTAAATGAAGTGAATAGCTGACGAGACGAGATAAGGAATGCTGATCGGTAAAACTGAAGCTCACAAGTAGAAAAATTGTTTCACAAGAGTCAGTCATTGTACAATCACTTACAGATGGACGAAATATCAGTATGCATAAGTGTACTTTGACGTGGATACCCACTTTTAATTACTGCACATATACCTCTATGTATAATAGTTAAAGAACGCATTTCGCTCTTCAAGCATTAGGTAATGAAAAATATATTTAAATTGATTTTTTTCTTCTGAAAATTAATAATAATTAAAATTGTTAGCATTTGTCATAAAGGAAAAAAATTGTACTTTACGTTAGTGATATTATCCTTTATAGTAATAACACTTTAAATTTAATTAAAATGTTTTACTATAAAAAGTATGAGTATTAAGCAATACAAATAATAAAATATCAATGTAATTTAACTGTTTATTCTTGTATGATGATGATTATAGTATTATATAAATATATAGCGGTTATAGCCACCTTCATTAAAAAATATTTAAAACAAAATGTAGCCTACATGACATATATTTAAATTATGGACAAAACTTATTTTTGTAATATCCTATTATTATATATGCTTATAACGAATATAGTTTGTTTTATTTATTTCACAATAATTAAATGTAATATTTAACGTAGTACGGGACAAATATACACAAGTAACAATTATTATGCATTATAATACTCACACGCAATTGCGTAAGTTTTATTAGAAATGTGTACAAATATCTAACTGACTCATCACACTTAAACAGTTGCATGACATTGACCGATATTCATTCAGGCTGACACTACCTGGAAAATTCTATTATATGAAATTCACACTGTTGATTGTTAAGTTAGAATTATATTACTCTTATTTACACGTAAAGACAAGTAACTTAAACTCAAGTTTTTGTTGATTTCTAAACTTTTTATTTTGGAAATTAAGATAATTAGGATATTTACGTTAGCTGTAATGTTTCGCCAGTATTGCAATAGTATACATAATGTTTAATGTTTTTTCGCTAGTTCAGCGTTCATAATTATTTTATTTGGATAATTTTACAGAGGGTTTAGATTTTGAATTAAATATAATTCTTTCATACATTCAGCAATTACTAGATTATTATACCATAATATAAATAATAAAAAATCTAACTTATTTATTCAAACTTTATTTGTATAAAACTTGATGAAAATAATTATATTACATTATATTATATACATATTATATGTCAATATAAGTTTCAATTTGATTAGGTATACTTTAATTCTTTTAAATTAATTATATAGCTTACAAATTCAGTTATAATCTTGTTACTACAGAATTGTTAATGAATTGTGACTTCTATAATATAATTTGTATATAAATCCATGTTAAATTCCGTTATTGAAACTTGGTTATTGAACTTATTGGTTATTGAACTTGGCCACAAAAACGTCATATTTAATACCGCCATATTTTAGATTAATAAATAGCATATTTAAACATTTTCATGTGGGGTTTTCAGTTGCACAGTCATAATATTTTTTACAACTACACCATTAATTTTTTTGGTAAATATTCATTGAATCAATTGTCCAAAATTAACTATTCGAATTATTGGTTGGAATATATTTTTCATAAAGATGACTTCAAACAGATCTTCTTAACTGATCTGTGTCATGGCGGTTACGTAACAACCGATGTTTTGAATGAAAAACATATAATATATTTGCATCCGCTGGACTGATGGTCAGTTTAAGAGATATAGGTCTAAGTATAGAGATTAATTGGTATTCACAAAATATGTGACCAACATTTACGAGAACAACGAAACAACTGACAAATATAGGGCTCCAGTCTTAAACTAGGTTAATATAAATATAACAATAGAGATTAATGCAAATATGGTTTCAACACACTGTCAGATTCGAAGAAAGGGGGTGTTGCAAGATAGTCAAAACATATCTACGACGTTTACATAAATAGCTATTTTTAAATATTAACATAGATTATAATTATGTTCTACATATTATGTTCTATATAATTATGTTCTATAATGTGCTACATGGCAATCGTCTGATTTGTTTGACGCACTTTTCATCGGCATAATGTTGTCTACCTGATTTTCATCGGAGTTATTTACATTGAGTTCAATGCGACAGAACTTCGAGATTCAAAGTTTCCACATATACACCTATATATAATTTAAATCAATGTCTCGTCGCACATTGTATGAATTAGCATTTATTCGTTGACGCCGTTGTATCTCGTATAATTCGGTGTGAGTAGGTCTTCCGATAAACTTCATTGATAAATCTTTATTGTAAGTGTATGAATGACCTATTGTAATATTTCCCAAAATTACTGATGTAATAAATATTAGTTTTTTTAGGGATGTGCGAAACGATTAATGTTTTTTTAAAAAGATTAAAAATATTAAAAACATTTATTTGAGGCACACTTTTTGCACTATTTTACATTATATATGAACGAAATATTCTTTTATGTGAGCTGAAATTGTATCGATTGAAAAAGTTAGTATTTTTAAATGAGAATTTCCCCATTAATATCAAATTGATAATTCCCTAAATTTCACTCTTTTCATATTTTAATAATTCGTATACTTCAGATTACAATGATGAGGCTACTGCGTTCAACTTTTGTGAGTTTTCTACTTACAAAGACCAGTGTAAGGGTGGCAAGTGTATCAGTCTGTTTGGTTCCTACAAATGTGAATGTCTGCACGGATACACCTCCGTCCGAAATGGTCAAGCTTGTCAAAAAGATGGTAGGTAATAGATTTCGATTTAAAAATAATGCTTCGGAAGATTAAAATTTAAGAATGATTGTATCCCTAGTTTTTCGTCTTTTTTATTTATATTAAATTACACTGTCGAACAATTGCAAAAAGAATGCACTAAAAATACCGATAATGTTAAATAAATGTCAAATAATGTTACCGATAAAGTATACGAGATCGAATAAGTACGAAGTACTTTACAAGTATTTTTGATGTGGATGAACAAAACAATATTATTTTAATTAGTGGAGATATACCATAATCGATTCGATTAATCAAAATTATACTTTAAAATTAAACTATTTATATATTTAAAATACATGTATATATATACAATGTATATACACTCTCCCAGAAAGATTACTTTATTTCTTTCTTGAAGTCTCGTAGTCCAGCAGGTAATAATAATCGTCATAATGTTTTATTGAAATAATTGTATGTTAGCTTATTAATCACTAAAGATTTTCCCGATCCGTTTATATATATTTTTTGTAATATTTATAAATTGGTATAATATTTTTTAATAATTGATTATTTTGATTTAAGTGTTCAATTTCCATTGATTATATTTTGGATCTATTAGTTATTTCATTTTAATTTAATCTATTAACTTTTTTATATACTATAAAGCCTTAAAAAAGTATCGTTTTAGAAAACATGTTCGGCAATAAAAATATATATTTTTGTATTTATGTAGGACATATTAATTTTCTCGATTTATCATTAACATGATTTTTTGAAATTATTAAATCAAATAAGTGTTGTTGCTGGATAATAATTTTAAACATTTATACAATATTAAGTTAGTTGAAAATTCCTTCAAATGTTTAAATTATAATTTATATTTAAACTGAATTAAAATACTAGTACAAATTTGACATTATATAATTACAAAAAATTTAATTAACTTTTGTATAATTAAAAATATATATACATAAATACCTTCACAAATATCATGTAATAGCTGTATAAAAATAATAAAATAATTTTGTATTATGCTTTATTCGATTGTTTTTCTTTGATTTCAAACTGGATTTTTCGGGTTTTCTCTAATAAATAACTCATAATAATTTTAAAAGTTAATACCATAACAACTTGTTGATAATATATTTTTTGTATTTCAAAGAAATGTCAAACTATAATGGTTTTTACGATCATTATTACAATAGAGGTGAGTATTCATCATTCATAATGTTAAATAATCCTTATTTTTATTTATTTAATGTGACATCTATCGTTTCTTTTATATTGATATGTTTTATTATATTTAAAATGCTGATTAGAATGCTAATTGCTTTAATATTTATTTTGATAGTTCTGCTCTTATTGTATTTAAAGAAAAATGTTTTTTTTTATTATTTTCATGCGATTTTTTTGGTTTAAGTTAGCTACTAATATAGTTTGATGCTATCTTTAATGTTTATTTGCTCTTTTAAGTTTTTGATATTGCAATATTAAATAACAAATATTTTGTTAAATGCGATTTGTTATCATTTAAAAACATTCCTTTATTTATTTTTCAATGTTATTCTAATATTATGATTAGTAAATATTGTTTGGTAGGGAAAATTTTTTTATAGGCTTTATTTGTTTCATTTGAGCTTTTTTTTCTATAATATTTGTTTCATTGTATTGCTTTACTATATAACTATTATTTAATAATTTTATATAATAATTATTTCTTTATTTCTTTATTAGATTTTATATTTACAAATTAATTTATAAAATATCAATTTTCCAAATAGTGTAAATAAAAAAATATATCAATGTATTATTTATAACTGGCAATATTATGTACCCATATATATTAAATGTTGTATGTTTCTTTTATTCATTGATAACAGTTCTAAAATTATTTTTTAACACATTTAAATATTTTAAAATATTTATGAATAATGTCTCTAAATATAAAAAAATACTTCTAAATAAGCTTTGTTAGAAATTCGTATAGCTTTTAAAACATAAACGTTTTACATAAAGAACTCAGTAGTTGTTATTTTTTATGTCTGCATAAATGATTACTTGATCCCACGGAACAACTGGCCAGCAGCATTATTCAGTGACCCGTGTTATGTCTTCAGGTCAGTACCCTGCTGATGTCTTCAGTTATGTCACCTGTTATGTCTTCAGGTCAGTACCCTGCTGATGAAAATCAACACGAACAGGCACCGATTGCCGGTCGTAATGATCAATGTGCTGTCTACGGCTCTGCACTTTGTCCCAATGGGGTGTGCATTGCTTCTGGTTCGGCTTACCAATGCCAATGCAACAACGGCTTCAGGACCTCGCAGGATGGAAAGAAATGTTTAGGTATTTAATTAACTAATCGACTGGTATACACATTCACATTTTTATATTGAACTATTTCCAAGAATATAGAGCTAGCAGTTTAGGTATCTGTATTAAAAAATAGCTGGCATGAAATCCATGAGAAGTGGGCATTAATTCTTTCATTGACTATCCGCTTGTAACAGAGATATTAAAATGAATAAAAGCCATCACAAATTGATGTCACTAAGGCTGGACATGTATTGCGTAGATATATATAGGCTATAACTATATTATAGCTACTCTTTTTTAAATCATTTAATCATTTAACTTATTTAAACGGCATAATATAATATATCTGTGAGGCACTCCATATTTATGCATAGTTATGTAATGCATGAACGTATTACGAAAACATTATACTCAATACGGATAGTATAATATTTTAGTATAGTCTACAATATAATAATTGAATAGGAAATAATTTAGCATAATTGTGTGCATTTCTTAATGTTCTTTACGCGAATGCGAACTTTACTTATATTCATATACAATATATATATAAATATAACTCAATGCCTGAAATAAGGATTTTTCCAAAAACTTGTCTTAATCAGATGTTAACACAGTCTATGTGGAATTTTCACTGGATCGAAAAGAAAGAAAACCATAGCCAAAAATTTCTGAATAAAATAACGCGTATTTTAATTCATATTCAATTAGGTTTTGTTATATATTATAGATTAAAATATGGTCTGTAATAGCTACAATTGAAAATGTGATTAGAAACATGTCAATATTTATTCACACTCTCATAACAATTAATCTAATATATGCTACATAGATTTAACACATGATGTAGCCGTATATTCAAGACATGATGTTTCAGTATATTCAGTACATGACGCATCAGTATATTCAGTACATGACGCATCAGTATATTCAGTACATGACGCATCAGTATATTCAAGACATGATGCATCAGTATATTCAGTACATGATGCATCAGTATATTCAAGACATGATGCATCAGTATATTCAAGACATATAATAAAATTCAATATTACTTGCCTGACAATAAATTTAATTTCGAGAGGGTCATAATCGGAAAAGCATGTTTCGAGAACAGTAACTTAAATTCTATTATTAAATAACAATGATTGTATAGTTTATTATATTTTTATAGAAAAAAGTCCTACAAAACAATAATATTTTTATCTTAGTAGTATCTCAATTGATGAGAAAATTACGATTTCAATCTCATCATAAACGTGTATAATGTCATATTGTAACAACTTAAAAGTGATTATGTATCTGTATTTAAAATTAATTTTTAAAAAATTGAAAAACGTATAATTTCCTAACCTCAAGATTTTACAAATTTAAATTAATATTGAAAATATTGCGACTTATAATTTTTAATTATTTCAATTAATAATTTTCAAATTATTTTTAAACAAAACCATCAATAACGATTAACCCTATTTAAAAACTATTTTTTACAACAAATATACCCAATTCGGGTAAAATGGTTTTAATTGCGATATTTGGGTTTCAACTAAATGTTGCAACATAATATATAATTATATTTGAATAACAGAGGCAGCATTTAAGTTTTCTTGTAAATAAAAAACATAATAATAAAAATTATGTTTTGTTGTAAATTATAAATATGCGTTCACAATAATTTTTTAAAATATTGTAAATATTTATTTAATAATGTTATTATATCACTTCGAATACTATTGACATTTTACGGTACCGAAAATTGTAACTGGTAGTTGTTAGTATTATATGTAGTTACACATGAAGCGAGTATACCTATAAGAAGCTTAATTTGACTTACATATTATTTATACAATGGTGCTCTACAATAATTTACTAAAATTCACAGAATCATTTCTGACTTAGATTTCTGCCAACTCTCTAAACATCTGAATACCTTTAGCGGAATAAGTATAACGAACCCATTATGGTTAGCCAGATTTATAGAATATTTGTAGTATAAAAACGCATGCTATTATTCCTGTTATATAGACTAAACTATAATTTTCTAACACATAATACTGGAGAATTTTTTTTAATAACTTACACTTTCGGTAAATTATGATCCGAAGAGTAGACCTACTATATGATAAGTTACTTAATAAAATAGTTCAACAAACTTGTCTACATTTTGTCTACCTATATATATTATGTATGTACTAGTTTATCATATTATTAAATATTAGATCTCCAACATATGGAGCATTGATTGTGATATAAGCGACATTAAATTAGATTGAATTACAAATGGTTTCGATTTTTTATATCACATCCATGAGAATATTAAACTATATTATTGAATTAATATTCCTTAATAGTCTGTCACAGTGTTGCTTAACTTATTTGTGGTTACTTTTTGGTTAATATTTTTAACACTAAAATGCGAGTGAAACATTTACAAATAATATAGGTCAAAACTGTTGTTAGATTTTTTTCTTTATTATTTTATAAATAACGCCATTTTACTGTAAATCCCGAACCAATTATTGTTTATAATATTGAAATAAGAGTGGAAGACACAGACATATGTACTAAATAATAGTAAACATAACCTAAAAGTTCACAAGAATAAAACCATGAAGCTCAAAAGAGCCAAACATTAATCATGACTGTAAGATGTAGCAAAAAAAATATTACACATAGCTAATACGACTCGACACCACTTTATTGCTAACACTACAATACAACCGTTATTAAGACTAATATTATTATTTAAGAAAATACTTCTAAGAGTTCATATATAATTATAATCAACAGTATTTGTTTTATCATTTATCACGTCCAGTTTTACCGTAGTAACATGTTTTACACCCTTTTCATTATGTTTGAAGTTAGTTATACAAATACATATAGATTTTACTCTTTTTGATTTCATATAAATCGCGTTGGAAATTTTCAGCTGTAGAAAATTGTTTTATTTTAATAAATATAATGTAAATGGGCAACAAAAGGGTAGTGTTAAATGTTGTTTATAAAATTGATTTAAAGAGTAAATATATATAACTATCCATTCGATTTTAACATTAGTAAGTTGTCTACAAAATATAATTTATTGCCTGTATATCTGAAACTGTTTTACTACTGTCAGTTTTTAAATCATTATTTTGATGAAGTTTTCGGGTAAGTAGTTAGTAGTAACTGTAACAGATCAATATAAGAGTCAAATCTCTATCTATTTCAGATATAGAAAATAAACACAAACTATTGAATTATTTGAACAAAATATTTAATTAAACCGAATGTTTTATAATTAAAAATAAATATGATTTTTGCTTAATTAAGGCTTGATTTTTTAAAATATTAATCAAGCCGAAGTGTTTAAGAGCAATTGCTTTTATTAATTTTAACAAAAAATATAAATGTCAATATAATATATACAAATTTGTCATTTTCAATCAGAGGGATATCATAAATTTTTAAATGCATATACTTATTAGATTCATTTAGACTATGTTTAGGTACAGTTAAATGCTTAGATGTTAGATTTCAAATTAATATGAGAATTAAAAAAGTAAAAACGATGTTGTAAAATGTTGATACCTAGTGTCATACCATTGATAGTAAATAATTAAAAAATTATCTGCAAAAACAATAGATGGCAACACTAGATCTAAATGTGAAAATACCATGCATAACAACATTAATAATGCTATAAAATACTTTTACTATAATAAATTAATGTTAAACAACTTTCCAATACAATAGTAACACCTTTATATCAAAATGTCATCCTTAATATTCGTATAAAAATGATGAATGCATCACACGTTAAACACAATAAGGATATATACAATCACGAATATTTTATTCTTCCACATTCACATATTTGCTTTCATCTGGGTGGATAACAGCAGCAATGGAAAACAACAGCCAGAACAATATGTATACAATCCCAAGCCAGAGAAGAGATGATCACCTGATCAATGGTTATAAAAAGACTTCTGTGTAGCAACGCAAAAGTCAGCTTTAGGAGGAGACTAATAATGAGCATTGGTAATGCCACTTCGAGTTCACTGGAATTTAATATACAATAATATAAAACTGTAATTTTATATATTCGCATCCCATGTATTTATAAAAATAATTAAAAATAGATAGATCTATATAGATAAAGGTGTGTGGCTTATTAGTAGAAATGTACAATGTAGCGCTGGTAAACACTAAGTTTTACACACCGTTTCCATTCTTTAAATCCTTTAATTTGTTTATTAAACCAAATAAATTTAAATCTGCGTAATATCATAGCTTACCTAAGCTTTATAGGTAAAAATAAAATCAACATAATCATTTCCGAATTCAAAGCAGTTCTAAGTTAAAAATTAATATTCTACTATTTTATGTAAATAATATGCTAAATGTCTGATTCTTTCAAATAAGCTAGATAGTTGCAGACTGGTAATTTTACCTTAGTTCCCTTGTGTCTTCATCTACCCTCTTCCGCCTCTTTATGTATATCAAACGTCCAATACAGACGATCAGGTGCAAACCATCAAACACTGCCGATGTAATTCTTTCGAATTCTGCCTCATGGTGTGGATTTAGCTTTATAAGACAAATGCCGACAAATTTAAGGCCTAGAATTGAGATAATTGTCAACATAATAGGCTTGCTTCTATTCCAAAATTGAATAATTCTAACGTAATGGAAAAGTTTGTCAATTGTTTAAATTATTGCTCCTATTAATACAAATATCTGTAGTAGATTTAACTACACTTAAATCAGTCTTGAAAGTCAACACAAATCACCAAACGTGTGTACACAACAGAACTGTAGAAATTGACTACTTCTTGTTCACCGTTTTGAGAAACAAATTACTGAAAAACGAACTTTGTTGTTTAGTAACATGTGTCAATGAAATTCTGCTTTTCATTTTTGGAAAGTTTTAAGTTTTGAAAAGTCTAACTAACCACGTTAGCCTTTCTGGTTTGTAATATATTAGAAATACATTTGCTTAAGCATACATATTTCTAAATAAATAGGGTAAATACATAATTAAATACATTACGTACGAAAAACAAAGCATGTTACAGCCGCCTGAGTCACACGGTAAATTGCGATTGTTCTTACTATAGTTGTATTATAGAAAATCAATAATAGTAATATAAGCTTAATTCAGGCCCGTATGCAGGAATTTGTCAGGGGCATGCGCGGCACTTAATAAAAGGGGAAACATTATCCGCTGTGGTATGGCGAGGTGAGAAGCCGAGCCTCTAAATCGGCGCGTGGCGTCGAATTTTTTAACAGATTAAAGCTTAGAATGCATATAAATGAATCTAAAAGCTATATGAATTCGTTATAGCATTATAATCCTAAGACTCTAAACTAACTTTTAAGATAGTAACACTTCGAGGGGGAGGTCTTTACACGAGGTTTTTAATATAGTAATTTTTTTTATGGTGCGCATGTCTCTAAATACGGGCCTGTAATTAGTATACTTTTATTAATAACGAAAAGTACAAAACATGTATAATGGGGAAGTATTATATGAAGGGTGGATTCTGGCACACCACTTAACCTTTGACCATGACCTACCCTTCCCCACAAAAGTAAAATTATTTTAAATTTTCGCGCCAAAATTTTTGTTTTTCTACGATCCGGATCATTATGGATCACAAATACATCAACACGTTTCATTGGGTATATCTTTTTGGGGTGGTAACCGATGACACACAAATATAAGAGAAATATGTTTATACTACTTATAAATATTTATAAGTAGTATATAACCCTACACAAATTGAATTTGTGTCTATTTACAATATAATCTTATTATTTAATTATAAATATTGTTTTTAGACCGTTTTAAATTTTTGTTTTTAGCCTATAACTTTTGATATTTACAATTTATGACAACCAAACTTGGTATGATGACTCACCAACATGAGCCACATTTTTATACTACTTTTTTTTAAGTAGTATATATTTTTAATATATTGTATATATATATTTTTATATAGTAAAATATTATTTTAATAAAAAGATATTCAGAATGGCATTTTTTTAATTTTTTTAATATATTATAATGAAATTAAATACAATAGATAGACTAGCATAATAGCTATGAGTCATTGTTTATTTTAACAAAATCGGTTGAAACATATAAAAACAAAAATTGTACTGCTTATAAAAAATATAGTATAAAAGATTTGACTTATGTTGGAGAGTCATCATACCAAGTGTGGTTGTCATAAGTTGCAAACATCAAAAGTTATAGGTTAAAAATAAAAATGACGGTCTAAAAACAATATATATAATTAAATAATAAGATTATAATGGGATTAGACACTAAATTAAATTTTA
This sequence comes from Coelogynopora nodosa, assembly GCA_034780555.1. NCBI lineage: Eukaryota > Metazoa > Platyhelminthes > Proseriata > Coelogynoporidae > Coelogynopora > Coelogynopora nodosa. Next base: position 35,970 of record JAUZND010057331.1, read on the forward strand.
AAATTATATACTACTTAAAATATTTGTAAAGAGTATAAAAATATTTCTCTTATAATGGTGAGACATCATACTAACTTTGGTTGTATAGATTACTACCCTAAAAAGATATACCCAATGAAAAACGTTAGTGAATTTATGAACCATAATGATCCGGATCGTAAAATCAATTTAATTTTGTGTGGGGGAAGGAGGGGGGTTAAAGGTCAAAGGTCATGGTCGAAGGTCAAGTGGTATGCCGGAATCTACCCTTTCTATACTACCTTGGGATCTAGGTACAATAAATAATTTAAAAAACATAAAAATAACAGTCAGTATAATAATAATAATATTATTTGTTTCGTGGTTGTATGTGTCATATGTCTATGTATATATCTAGTGCATTTTTAAACTTTTAAAACCTATTTTTACATTTGCCTAGATCTGATAATCTTTAAGAAGATTAATTTGTCAAATGTTAAGCTAAGATTATTTATAAAATAGTAAGAATAAATTGTAACTAGATTTACTAAACGTTAAAATACTTAAAGCAATGAAATTAGTGATAGAATTTACTGTTTACTTGTAAGTAGTACATCACATTTGTATAGATTTTAACTAAAAAATGTGTTTAAATTTAAATTTAAAGACATCAACGAATGCCACGCACAGCCGAACATTTGCACTCAGGGAACCTGTATCAACAATCCTGGAGGTTACTCCTGTAGTTGTTATGCTGGATATTCTGTTCATTTGGTCGCTGGTAAACCAACATGTTATGGTGAGTGAAATTTAATATAATATTAAATTTATAGAATCGAAATATCAGTACATATATAATTTAGATTGACACAAAAGGTATAAAATTTAATTTAATCAAGTGAATACGACTGACTATATGTGGTAAGTAATATATATATTAAATAAATAAATATTAAATAATTAAGTTTAAATAATTTAGAATTTATAATTTACCACGCAATATGTTATGTTAGGTGTAATTACTTACCATTATTGTCTATTCTATTATTAATACGTTTAATTTTGGATAATAGTTCGCTAACTAATTTTTAAAAATATTTTATTGATATAATGTAGCCTATCATTATTCAGAAGATATTTGTAGAATACTGAAATTAAACTAATTGAAATACAATATATGTTTAATAGTTCTATGAATATAATGAAAAGTTCTACAATTTGTAGAATATTTTCTTATAAATATTTTAACTGTTTTTGACTAATTGTAAACAATAGTAATTGATCAATTCTGCAACTCAACACAATACGCAAAATTGAACTCACCAGCATCACAACGTTTATAAATTTAATTAAATAATTAAATCTAAGTAAAAAGTTAACTTCGCCCGAAACATACGTTATAATTAAATGAAAAAAATAAATAGAAATAGTTATATATATCGCAAAATGTTAGAAAATGTTACCCAGTAATAATTGAAAAGTAAAAAGAGATTGTAACGTTTAATTACATGCATACATATAATCTATATCTTCATTAACTTCGAATTTTAGATGTTTCTTAGATATAAAGCGAAAAATGTACATGACACATTGCAATATTACGATAAATATCTTTGAAATGCTCTCAGCATCAACAGGTTCTCCAGTAACCTACAATCCTACAAAGTTTATATTCTTTGGTTGACATACTGAAATAAGACATTTAAACGGTGTTCTTTCAATCATGTACAACTGTTGATAATACTATCAGCTGAATATCTGTATACATCACATTCTTTTTAATGAGAGGTTTTGCTAATGGCAATTATTTATTTCATTGAATTATGCAATTGAATTGACTTTCTTAATCTGATTTTAACTACGATTGTCATTGACTTTTGTAAAATTGAATCGTTATGTCTAAACATAAAAATAAAACATTTTAATAATCATTGCTCTATAGGACATTGAAAACATATGGAGTGATACACACCTGATTTACAAATGTTCACCAATTTTGCCGTTAATACATTTCAATAATTTTTGCACGGATGCTGTACGTTAGCAAGTATAAATTAAATATATTTTAAAATTATAATTGCCTGTATCATTGCCTATAAAGTTGCATTATGCTACACCATTACAAATGAAATCGAAACACTTCTTCTCGTTTCAATTTAATAGAAGGGGTAACAATGAAATTTTGCTTGATTTTCTAGTCAACAATTGATTTTTCGAAACTCTGAAATTTATAAATCTACAAAACTTTACCTTTTATTTCCCTTTATTACTATCTTTACGATGATTGTTATTTTTGTTTTGTGTTAATTAGATGTTAAAACTACTGTAATATTTTATGCATTATAATATTTCTGTTTTAATATATCGTTTAATTTTAATTTTAAATGAAAATTTATATTTTTATGATTTGTTTCGTACGAATGTATTTTTTATAAAATTAATTTTGTATAACATTTAGACTAACTTTTTAAATACAATGCTGCACTTTAATGGAGCTGTTGTGGAGTTTACTTGCATACTATTATTTAGATTTTTCTTTTAATACACAATTGTTGCACATTAAATTCATCAGTATCGTTCAAAATGTTTAAAAAGTAATTATATTAAACAACTAAGTATGTAAATTGATTACTAATATACAATAAAAAACTAGGTGTTATACAAATGCATATTTTACAATTGTCTTACTGTAATTATTATTATTTGTTAACTTAACCATCGTCCAATTTAGATCAAGATGAATGTGAGGAATCTGCAGATCTCTGTTCAAACGGACGCTGTGTCAATATCTGGGGATCCTACGAATGTGTCTGTAACGCAGGATATCAGTTAACTGTCAACAAAAAGTCTTGCATTTCTTTTGTGAAAGGTAGGTAGTTTAATGTCTCTTATAGAAGGCAATGAAAATGTTAGTTGCTGTAATATAAAATGTTAGTATATAATATTGCATGCTAACTATTTATTATATAATGAAGTGTATTATACATACAGAAAGGTACAATTGATATTTTATTAATTCGATATTCGATAGTTATTTTTCAATTAAAACTTTAAAATGTCTAATGATTAAACAAAATGTTATAAAATAATTATATTTAACTGTATCGATGTTTATGAAAACCAAAGGAAAAAAGAGACAGGCATGAGACTACCTAAATCAAAGGGTCGTACAACAAAAAAACTAATATCATACAATAAAAAACAATCGACTAGGAATAATAAAACATACTACACAATATAAGAATTATCAAACCATGGGAAATTGAAAGAAAGGAACAATGAGAAAAAAATCACATTATTAACAAATTTGTTTATTAATACACAAGAAACAAGCATATTTATAAAGTGAATCCAAAATCATTGTAGCCTATATTGAAATTGTTTCTATTATGGAATAAGGCTATTTAAAATCTAAAATAAAATATTAGGTATATACAATATACTGAGTCTAAAACAGGCTTATTTATACATTATAAACATGTTTGGATATGAAACGTTTGGAGGTCATCTTTGTATCATACAGGTTTAGGAGATCAAAGTACTTTTTAAAAAGTTAGAGATAATTTAATAATAAGAATCGAAGATAATATGAGATAAACTTTATACGAATTTTTTTCAACCACTACCAGAAAATATTCATATCCTTTAGTTAATATTTGAGTTTTGATAATTATTTCGTATATTATACTTATAATACAACGGTTCTTAAATTGTAATTGTTGCATACATAATATATGTTGTCTTATAACTTATTATTCAATCATATAACGCTTATATATTAATGTTGAAATAATTATAAACGTACACATAGAGTTTGGTATCAGATATGATGTGAGCATTTCATGAATTATTTAAACGACTTTAATATAACAATACTTTGAAACGTAATTAATGGAGGAATGCGTAAATAAAATCTTTCAGATGCCAAATTTAATGATATTTCTACTTCAAATGGAATAAAAAAGGACACAAAAAATTGTGATGAATGTGACTTTGGATGCTCGAATGATAAAGACCATGTTTGCAAATGTCCTGAAAATCTGAGGCATGTTGGTGACACTGGGTAAGTTCTTTAGGTTTATATCAGTTGGATTACATTTTTTTTCTTAATTATAGTTAACTATGTTTACAACCAATATTAATTTAATTTTCATGTAACACAAGTTATTTCAAAGCTTGATAAAATAATGATTATTTAATATATACCAATGAAATCATTGTATTATGAAAGCTTTACATATTATGTATAATATGTTCCATGTGCTTTACGTTAATCATAAAATTGTACGTGTTGCATAATATAATTAAAATTTAAATATTTGTTATATTTTATTTGATTATAAATGATAAGTAAATCATAATCAATATATTATACAAATAATATATTCTGTAAAGTAAAAGATAAATTATGAATGTAAGTGCTTCAAAAGGGGGAGTCAGTTGTATAATAGGGATTTTTCCTTAAATATTTATGTTTAAACAGTATACGATTTATTAATAATACGTATTACAAAAAGCAAAAATTTTGCATTCCTAACATTCTACTGAACAGTCTTACTGAGTCATTCAAAATATTGCAATTATCTATTTACAATTTAAAAATTTACACTTTTTATGTATCGTTTTGCAATGTAGTACTATTACATCATAAAACAAAAAATATGTATTGTACCGTGACTTCTATGTTAAAAATTACTTTAATATATCATTTACAGCATAATGTTGCACGAAACCTTTATTAAAACTTATACGTTTTGTATATTTTGATTTACTTTATAATCACAATAATCTACATGTCTTACATAATATACTGTATATAACTTTTATATGTACCAATAATAATAATTTGTGTATACTATATGGTTCTGATTATTGCTCAAAAGTTTGGAATCACTCATAAAAAAATCATAAAAATGCTTAAATTTATTCCAGTAGTTTATTTATTGATAATAAATAAGAATATAATGATAAAATGTACAAAACAGTAGAAATGTTATTGTTATACAAAGCAGTACATATTAGAAATGTAAGTAATCACAGTTAATATTTTGTTTGTCTCCCCTTTGCTTTAAGGCATGTTTCTATACGTTGAGGCTTAGAATAGACCAATTTTGTTAGATAGTCCTGAGATATTTTTTGGGTCCATACTATTTTAATCTTCGGTATCAAGTCAGCAGCAGACGCTGGATAAAGTTTTAAGACACGGTCCTTAACTGTATCTCAACAGTTTTCGATGGGATTTAGGTC
>JAUZND010057332.1:0-18622 GCA_034780555.1 Coelogynopora nodosa
ATACTTATAGTATAATTTAAGTATACTTATAGTATAATTTAAGTATACTTATAGTATAATTTAAGTATAATTTAAGTATACTTATAGTATTCTTATAGTATACTTATGGTATTTTTATAGTATACTTATAGTCTTCTTATAGTATACTTATAGTATACTTAAAATTATCTACCCATAGCGATTTCATAATAGTATTATATTTAAAACCATTTCCATACTTTAATTAGTTGTCATGAACGGCGTGACCGCTCTGCAACGCATCGAACTGAGAAAAATAAATAATTAGTGAAGTAGAACTCAACAACCTCGACTTAGTCGAAATCTCCCATTGCAACCAACCGGATATGAAATTACATGGCTACAATACAACGTATTGGTAAAAACCAATAGGTGTAGTTGAATGATCGATTACTACCATTAGGATACATGTGATAAATTTCTAATTAGAAAAATTGAACTCAGTGACCTTGACTTAGTCAGAATCCCCATTGAAATCACCCTGATAGGACAATATATGTCCGTAATTCATTGTATTGTAAAATAAAATATAACTATAGTTGAATGATCAATGACTACTATTAGGGTACCTATGATCAATTTCTAATTAGCCACATAAAACTTTATGACCTTGATTTAATAGGAAACGACCTTGATCTTGTTTAAATCTGGCAATAGGAAGCTATAGAAACCAAAAAACAAATGCTCATTTATGATTGGTTCTCGGAACCTCAAATTTGACATCACCGCCCTTTATTTATTAGAAACGGCATTGACCTAGTTAAAATCGGCCAATAGGAACACGATATATGTGCCATTGTCGAACTAGGGAAGATGATACAGAAAGATTCCTTCCATACTACTAAAAATATATTTCAAAATAACATATCGAGTACATATTATGTAGTAAGAACCATAAATCAATTTTATGATCATAATATTTAATATTTTAATTATGTATTTACCTTAATTTACCTTAATTTACCTTAATCAAATATTACACAATGTGTATGTGTATACCTATTATTACTGCATTAATACAAGGCAAAAATTGTGTTTTTTATAGTCATATGTAATTATTTCTAGAAAATAATAATTTTAGAACATTTGTATATGATTCAATTTGAGCTAAATATTTAATTAAAAATTAAAATAATATACATTATAAAATAATACATTTAGATAATTGGTTTGTAAATAAAAAGTAGAAAAAATAAAAACTAATAAACTATTTATGCAAAAATTTTAAAAACGTTTAAAATATATTTTTGCGATAATAACAGTGACAATCGACATTCGGAGACATTCGTGAAACTATCATAAATTATTTAAAGCTAAATAAATATGATTATCACAAGTATCTATAATTCAATGTAACAATAATTAATTATTGATCATACTTGGGTCAAACAGACGAGTCAAAGATTTTCAATATGAACTGAAATATCTCTTCAGGCAACGTTGGTTTAATTATGAAAAAATCGGTTGCTTTAAGTAGCTCTAAATTCATTGCTCTGAGTAGCTATAGTTATAAGGATAAGGAAGCTTCATTATTAATATTATAATATTTTTTGGTATTTTAAATCTGGTTAGCCCGTTGAAAGTCACAAAATTGATTCTCATGTTTAAAAAGTTTATACTGCGAATAGGAAATTACTGAATTAAAATATATATCACACATCCAGTTATTAAAAAGATTTTTGTGGAGCACATCTTATAGAGATATAAAACTCCGGCCGTATATTTTAAAATTAATAAAAATTGCAGTAGACAAATGCGACTCTATTTAAATTAGTCAAAAATGTTTTTCCTTGAAATGAGTGTTTAAATTCTATTTAAATAATTATGATTTTAATTAGAATAAAAGAGATAGTTCCTACAGGGCGAGATCGCCTAAGCCTTACTCATAAATGTGGCCAACCACCTAGTATATATTTTTTTCAAAATTGACCGATTTGTGGTAATTTTTTGAAAAACAAAACTTTTTTTACAAATAATAACTTGGTAAGGTTTTTCATATTTATATTAAACTCACGGAAATTCGGAAATTAGGATATTAGTCTTGCGAACAATCAAGTTTATATATTTTTATTTTAACATTATGAAAATAGTAATATATTGATTGAATATTTGACGTCATCAAATCATAATAAAAATAACCTCTTGACTAATCGAATATTTATAATCTCAATTTCAATCTCATTTTCAATATCTGAAATAAACAGCAACCGATTAGTAAATAATCATTAGCCTACACTTACTTCCGTAAAATAAGCCCGTTCATATACAGTAAGTGTGTTGTCCAACATTAATTATGTCGAATTGGAGACGTTGTGCCGCAACCACTTTTTTAGCTTTAATCTACGAACTAATATAACTAAGTTGAGTAGCGTATCATTGATATATCCAACGCAGATAAAATAGTAACATGATTGATCTGCTCGACCCACCTCTCCCTCAGAAATGTAAAATGGATTAAAATTTTCAAGCCAATTCTTTTTTCCAGAATCGAGTCTTTGTTTTTTGGTTGCTAAGGCTTCCTATTAGTAAAGGTTCAAGGTCATAGTTCCTAATGAACAAGGTACAAGGTCAAGGTCATTTCGTATTCAATTCAAGGCTACTAAGTCATATTTTCCTACATACAAACTCATCAAAGTACCCTATTGTTAGTAATCGATCATTCAAGTAAATTTATTTTATTTTTTCTAATATGATGCATAGCAGCCATATAATTTCCGATCAAGGTCATTTCAATGGGCATTCCGACTAAGTCAAGGTCGCTGAGTTCAAATTTTTTACATATAAATTAATGATAGGTACTCCAATGTTAACAATTCGAATATTCAAGTACTTTTTCTGATTTTGCTCAATACGATGAATTGTAACCATTCAATATCCGATCAGGGTGATTTCAATGGAGATTCTAACTAGATTGAGTATGTAGAGTATGACTGTGACAACTGGAAATTAATTTTAGATATACTATTGTACTAGTATAGTGTTAAATAGCAATACGTAGATAATATAATACATTATATGTATACTATATCTATGTATCAATCATACTAAAAGTATACTTCTAACTTGTATTCAACTCCATGTATTTTGAACTTCGATTTCAATCAGTTTCACATATTCTCGTGTCTGAAAATTTTTAATAGAGTTAATAACTCTAAAGATAGAATAGGCCTACACGTTAATAACTCCTAAAGAAATGTGCGCCTTCCATTAAATTGCAATTCAATTAAATATATATAATTGTATGGGTTTTATATCTAATTTTTAATATACATAATCAGGGACCTAGCAAGAGGTGGGGCCGCAATGGCCGCGGCCTCCCCCGCCCCCTCATCGGCCTTTTTTGCGGTTTTTTCATCGGTTTTTACATAATTGTACAAAATAAATTCAATCACTGATATCATTATTTGTTAGGTTGCGTTTATTTTTGTTATGCACGAAAATATTTTTAATATTAATATTAACATGATAAATATAATCATATAATCATGTAATAATTATATGGACAAAAATACATTTATTATTTATTGAGGGAATTTGAATTGAGAAATATTTCAAGTTCTAACAGTTGTGTCACAAATTCATAAATATTGTTTTTTAAGATGTTTTTTCGATTTATATAACATAACATAATAAAATGATATTATATTTCATTTTCTAATACTTAATATTCTTCTTGCTAATTTTTTTTGCATTTAAGTTTCTTCATTTTTCTTTTTCTAAAATAAAGATATACTTTTGATTGTCTCGTTCCATACATATGTTAGCTATAATGTATATTTTTATAATTATAACAGATATGTTATACTTATTTCTTAATGTGTCACATTTATTCCGATAAGATTTAAATCTTAATAAAATGAATTTATATAAATCCACCTTCTCCAAACACAGAAATCACTTTACACCAAGCAAAGTGCTATTTGCACAACAACATGTAAAATTTAACTAATTTCTTGTACTCCCAACATCAATCAAAATAATACAATTGCATCATCACGTAAACGCAAATGCAAGTTACGTGAATCGGGCTTTGCTCACCAGAATATATAGACGCCCGTATATACCACCCGCTATGACCTGTCATTCGATAATGTCTCTCATACCAACGATATAATCTCACCTTGAAAAGTTTATCGTGTATTTTCATCGGTTCAGTTATTAAATAGTGTAGAATAGCTTAGATAACTTGAGTGACATGTCGCAACTCCTTGGCTTTAATATATATTAATGTATAATGTAAACAAAATACATACCTGCCTCTTTTAATTGAAATTTTGTGTACTTTGAGTAATTGTTGTTATCAATTTGTAATCAATATCCATTAGCGTCTCCTTTAGAAATACTTATATATATATAGATATAGAGAGGGATTTTATTCTATCTTATATATCACATACAAAGATAAGCTAAAATAATATTAATAATACATTTTAAAATATAAAACACACTAACTAGATATTTATACAAATTGCTAAACACAATATTTAGAAAATATTAAACGCCACAATAAATATTTCAAATTATTTAAAAAAGATAATATTAATAACATCAGATTTGATTGTCGCAAAACTTAAATATATAAATTTGGCAAATTGTCAGAAATCTTGGTTACTTTGCATGACTTAATAAATATGAAGCTGATGTATTCCACCATCCGCGGTTTGACAGAACCGTTTCTCATTACGGAAATAATATAACAATAAATTTGCAATATAGTAAAAATTATGTTTATAAAACAAATATGCTAAACTACTTAAATCGTAGTTAAGTATTATATAGAAGCGTTGACAATTTTAGAAATATATCATTGCATTCTTAATATATCAATATATATTTATATTATTGTTAACGCATTTCAGTCCATATTATGATATACCGACCAATGTAGCTACTTTAATTTACGCAGATTTATATAGTTTCATTTGCTATTTTTCGGAAAAACTCGACCATCCGTCATGTTTTTTATTTCTGTATTTGTATTCATAATATTGTTGTAGGTTTATGTATAGTATATTTTATATGTATCATTCGATGATTAATACTTTGCGAATCTGAGAGATGTAAGAATTCTGCAAAATTGAATCTGAGAATAAGAAAACGAGTAGAAACAGAATGAAACTGCAAGAGTTTTCGCATAGAGTGCGTATATGATCAATTTCTTCTTACTTCTTTATTCCATTTAATATTTTGAATATTTATTAAATGAACACAACTGTATTTCAATTTGCAACTAAACATGATTGTCATAAACATTTGACATATTTTAATATTTAATAATATGATTTCAAATTGGCTAACACACTGAAACACTTTCCATCATGACTGATACTGTGAAATATAAGAACGGATTGTTTTGTTAGATGGTTTGTATAGGCTTGATTTAAGGTTTCAATTTTGTTGTATATTATAGTATAAATGCAAGCAAAAGGAGGGTACAATTTTATAGTGTATAATTTTTCTTAGGCTATATATAACTTCATAATTAATAATTTAATAAAAATGTATTTCACTTTTAAATTTAAAATGCGTTGCTACACCTGCTTAATGTATTATCTAGTGTATAATAATTTTAGATGAATAATTTAGATGTGGAAATAACTATTTATTTTAAGATTTTTGCAAAAATATACATATGTATTTTATGGGTTTATTAAATATTTATAGTATGTAAGAAGTCAAATACCACAGAACACACTCATATATATATATATATCAATAACTGGAATTATTTAAAAAAAACTTTACTTACATGATTCTTTGACCAAAAATTAACCAAAGTAACCCAAACTACCATGTTTTAATAACAGAAATAGTTTTAAAATAAAACAACAAAAATATAACTAAAAATTTATATTATATATAACAAATCATGAATCAAACAAATATGAATTCATTAATTAGTATCAATAAATGCTTGTGTTTGAATTTTAGTAATTAAATGAATCTCTTTAGTTTAAAATATTATACATATTTTTTGTATTTTTGTAATAACTTATGACCTATTTATAAATATATCAATAATTGGAATTCATATAGAAAAATTCTTGATCAAAAATGCTCAAAGGCTAACCGAAACTAACCAAATGTGCACAACAAAAATTAAATATTAAATGTTTAACACATTAACCTTCCTTGTACTTAAAGCAAGGGAGGTCACTGCGAATCTCTGCCTGATCCCATTGTGTAAATAATGAAAAATGTAAAGGTTGCCTATTCATTTTCTATTTTAATGTAGAGATACGATTATAAATTTTTAAAAGAATGAAAAAGTTAATTAATTCATTCAAATGCCAAGAAAAAATTGTTCTTCAAATATGTCAGTATTGGTTTAATAGTCCCGCACTATGGTTAGATAAATGTATAATTTATTTAGTGAGCATCATACATTCTTGTTATACATATTCTTTTTCTGGTAATAACAAAGATTAGCAATATGGAAATGGCAGTGAGCAAGCATATCGGGGGCAAAATCCTTTCATGCAAATTCGAAGTCCAAAACTAGTTCATGATATTATCAGATGACATTCTATCAATTTGAAAACAAGTTCTTGAAAATTCTTTGGGTATATTGTGATATGGCTTAAATGTCTTGAATTCGAACTACGAGGCAGTGCAATTAAGAATGTAAGTAGCGGGACTTGCGGCCATCTTTTATTAGGGATGTTTGTCTCCGTTATCTTTTTGATGGGGTCTCGATGGGGAATTCGCTATACATCCGGCTCCAATCTTTTATAAAATAAAAACCTCGAAAAAAACACGATCTAGATAATAATAAACTGTCGAATACAATACATGTTTAAATTCATTACAATAATTTATAGCCTATACCACTTATACATTTACCAGTAGTACTGCCTATACAAATAATTTGACGCCTTATTTCCTAAGTGAGTTTAAAATGAAGCAAGTTTGAACTTGACTTACACAATATAGTGAGGAAAAATATTTAAAAAGCAAAATAAAAAAATGGAGTTTCCATTATAGTAATAGTTTTTGTGCATTTATTTACAAAATAATTGTACTTTTGTTAAATATTGGTTTTTAACTGAATCAGTTAATACAAAATAAAGAATTTTATATTTTAATGAATTCTTTAAAAACAAATAAAATTGTTGTTCTACTATCTCAAACAATGCTATCTAAAAATTACTAAACAATGCGCTTTTAAAAAAATTAATTAAAACATTTTCTTTATTGATATTCATAAATTTGATTACTCTACCCTTTTCGGGGATTGCTTTGAAACAATTAAAAAAGTATCCTAATATTTTAGCTCTAAAACTCAGCCAGCGATTTCATTTTAAACCGCAACTGTGATCTATTTGGAACGGTATGTAAATATTACTCACAAAAGAATCACACCTACACTACATTAATCGAGCCTGTAGAACTCTCAAAATATTTTGCTTGATATGATTTCATATTCGCAAATAAATAACAACGTTCGGAAACTATTATTTTCAAACTCTTTGTTGCACCGACAATGGCATAATATCCTGATAAAGAGGAATAAGAAGGATTACAGGGATAATTTATCAGAACGCTGCATTCGCCATTCTTAAAATTGACTATTGACATTTTGTACAGACTACATATACAAAATATAAGCTGCATATTTAATGCATTGAACCCTATACAATAGAAATACTTTTGATAGCAGACAATACAACAAATCTTTTTTTATAGTTCTATGATATGCCACAAAAATGGCATTGGGCGTGTTTTTCAGGGGCAGATATTAAAAGATACATTGTACTTCATTTTTTGTATATATTGTATTTTCATCTATTTAGTAAATGCTATATTGTATACTCACAATTTGAAAAAGAGAAAGTAAATTCTGTCAGAAACAAACGAATCTACAAAAAAAACCCACTCATGATAATTATTTATTTGACTCTGTAATAATATATTTAAGATTATAAATTAATTATTAATTTAATAAATATATAAATATAAAACACATATTATAAAAGAATTTATATATTACATATCGCGATTATTTACATATTTTGATACACATTATATTATTAACATAATTTTTTTTAACATTTTCTAATGAACATTACAAAAACACAAAAATATTTCTGTCTTTGGCTTTGCTATATGGTAAACAAATAATATGTTTTCCAAATCTTATATTGTTTTTAAAAAAATGTCTGATAAAAAGATAATGAATAAAGTTTATTTTTTAATATCTTTTGGGGTCTATATTAAAGTTTTTTTGCATTTGAAAAGAATACTCTGTTATAGAAAAGTATACATTCTAGAAATATTCGATAGATAATTTATAGATGGCAATATATACAAATATATACCAATATATAACAATAGATAACAATATATACCAATATATAACAATATATATCAATATATAACAATATATATCAATAGATACCAATATATATGCTAATATATAACAATAGTTACCAATAGATACCAATATATAACATAGATAGTAATAGGTAACAATAGATACAAATAGATACCAATAGATGCCATAGTTACCAATATATATACCAATAGATAACAATATATAACAATATATACAAATATATACCAATATATAACACTAGTTACCAATAGATACCAATAGATACCAATAGATACCAATAGATACCAATATATCACAATATAATAGTTACCAATATATACCAATAGATACCTATGTATATTGTTCATTGAATAGTACTTAAGGGCAATTAATGAAACAGCTTCGGAGGATTTATTATAATACAAATTATATAATTATTTTCAATTTTCAAGTAGCATTTTATTGATGTATATAGGCTATAGCAATACTTTGGAGGGACACAGGGTGTTTCCGAAAGTAACCATCAAATATTGAATTCCGTTTTTTCGCAACTTATTCACAATTATTCTCTCCAAGATCAACTGTTTAAAATTACTTATTACCTCAATAATTAATGTACATATTTTTTAAACAGATAAAAACAAATAAATGCAATTTAATTTTATCGTATATTAAGTTAAATAATAGCTAAAAGGTTGAGAACATGTAGTATATTGACACTCTGGAGTGGTCATCTGGTGACTCATGCCTTCAGTAAAACAAATACATTTTCATACCAAATTAAGAAGAATATATAAATATTGTCTGAATGTTGTCATGGGTTGTTATGGGTTGTCATGGATGTCGTCATGGATGTCGTCATGGATTGTCATGGATTGTCATGGATGTTGTCATGGGTACAAAATATAATGTTCAATGCTTTATAATACACGACATTAACTACGGTGTAAATGTATCGATCCATGTATAGATATATGTAATATCGACGATCATGAAGAAGGTGGCCGTAAATTAAATAATTTTCCAAATTGCATAACACTTTCTAATAAACAAAAATTTAAACAAAACGTATTCCAAAAAGTATATTGTAGGAGTTAGTAGTATGTAATATACAGAAAATATGTCAATTAAATGTTTATGGGTGTTAATAATATCATTCAACATGGGTAATAATGCTTTACCCAATAAATTAATGTAGCTGAGTTAAATATAGTTTTATAAACAATTAATTGCATTATAATATTATAACTTATGGAACATATGAAAATAATATTTAAATATAATGATAATTTAACAAAACATACAAAAATATATTTTTCGAATTAATTTTTGTTAATGTGAAAGTTTTACACAATTTAGAAAAATATTTGATTTACTGCCAGCTTCTCAATTACTTATACAATTTTACTTTAAAAACAAATTACTTTCGGTATTATTATATATATAGTCTCAAATTAGAAGGCTAATCTCCAATATTATAATATCCAACTTTCTTAATATTTCATCATAATGATATTATCGATTCTGAGTTACAGTTTAAAAAAAGCAGATATATTATGTTGCAAATACCGGTGATTTTTACAATTTTTATAGCGTCACGTTAGTTTTAAATATTAAAAAAATGTACTTTAACAAATACGTAGGCAATGTATCGTCGATAAGTTAACAAAATACAAGCATGCTTTCTACTACTAGCTTCTCTCCATTAAAATAAACTGATTTAGGTTTCTGTTATAGAGAGAATATGGTATATTCTATTTGGAAGTTTTAAAATATTTCAAATTAAACTTTTTTTATATAATAAATTATTTATTTTAACGATGCTAAATGAATTTTTATTATTTTAGCTATATAGTACTGATAGTAAAATAAAAAAAATTAAAACACAAAATAATGTACAATATTTCCAAAATTTAATTTTAGTAAACAATGAATAAAATTTGTTTAAACGAAGTTATAAACATAAAAAAACATTGAAGAGCGATGTAACCCGCAATAGGTTGGCATGCAGAAATAAATTTTGCCCAGATTATCAAGTACCACATAGTTAAGTCCTGATCTCGAGGTATGCAAGTAAAGCGCGGGCCGGAAGTGCAGATAGCCTTTCAGAAGTCATCCAACCTTGAAATAAGAGGATTGTTAGACCGTCCTCCGCAGATTAAAAGAAAGATTCACCAATGCACTTGATTTCAATCGTGCTGACCAAAGGAAAAATTTCAGCATCTAATATTTTGAAATCACAGAATATAAATAAAATATGCTTAGCGAAAAAGATGCAGTATTTAGTGTGATATAGAAATCTTTGGGTTAACTTAATCGATGTTTTAAAAAATAACAAATAAACATAGTTTAGTAAAGTCTACAACATATAGCAAACTGAAAAAACTATGCAAGTCAATTTGTAATAATGTACAATATTCTGCAACATGATTACCGCGGCCTTATATAGTTAGGAGTCTTAATGCGATATATAGTGAGCATTGTTCATAACTTTACCGATTGTAAACCATAACAAGCATTTATATGCAAAGTATATTGTATATGTGATATAGAATACGTCATATAAGCTTGACAATTGTGATGATAATATTTAGGAAATATAAGTATTTATAATCAATAGCTAAATAACACAATATCATATATTATAAATATAAATATTGTTAACATTTCGTACAAAATCTCGGATTTTTTTAAATCGTTTTCTCTGTTATTCGAGTAGACATTTGCATAATTTCCAATTTTCGTCAAATTTAGTTTTCTATCAATCCCTCCCCTCTGTGTACCAATAACTTATCCCATTATTATTGAACACTTCTTGGCTCGCTCCAGGTTCTATATATGTTTAGAAGCAACGACTGCAGCACTGGCATCGTCAGTTTTAGCCTAATCGAGTAACTTGCCGGAATCCTTAGAGGATGCCTAAGTCTCATTAAATGCTCATTCAACTTTTTTCATATATTAAAAAGTGTTCCTCACCCTTTCTTTTCAGATCCTTGAGAGTGGAAAAACGTCAATTAGTTCAAACTGACAAGACATATTTGTCAATGTTTGAGTCTACCAGGTCAATGTATTTTTTGACGATTTGTAAAGAGGAAAATATTTTTTATGGTTGATTTACTGGTACGTGTTTAACCTTTTTAGACAGTGCTTACGTTAATAAGCATTTTATTGAATACTTTTGGTCAATTTGAATTAAAATATTTTAATTTAAAAGCATGTTTACAAGTTTACCATATATTTTGTTAACCATAAATAAATAAAAGTTTTAACAGAAATTCAATATATTATAAAAGCATTATTTTATGTATAACGACTCATTTAGTGCTGGTCGTTAGAGTTCTGCCGGATTAAAAAAAAGTTGAGACAATTTGTATGCTTTATATTCATCAATGAGATAAAAAAAACAATTCTATAATATTACCTTCCTATATCCCTGAGCACGTGTGTTGCCCCTTTGTTCACAGATGAGTAAATCTCCAATTTCTAGACACAGACGTTATAGAGAACATAAAGCCAGGCACCTTTGGCACATCCTTCATGGAATAGTTTCTCCCACAGACAGTCTCAGAGGGTTGTCGTCGACAATGAACTCCGCTGGATGCCATAACCTGGAGAGAAGGTACATCTGACTGCGTGCCCCATGAACCAGTTTTCGTCCACTGCCAAAGCGGCTTTTTGAGTTGCATTGTCTTTGCACACAAAGAACACTCGATTCAGACAGGTAGTGAAATAGACTGTTACAATCATATCGGAAAATTAGGAACAATATTGCCCCCTAAAATGTCGGATGTAGATAAGCTGGACATTTTTTAGCTCGAGACAATTCTCAAAAGTTTATATATTAAATAATTCATTAGCGAATGGGAGGGAAAGTAATCACACGCAAGGTTCTACTCATCTGTGCTGCACAGTCATCTCTGCAGTGAAGAACCTGTACAGTTTTGATTGATAGGTGAGGTTTAGAAGGAATTAATAATTAATTATGTTCTCATGCAACATCATATCTTTAAATTTGTTTCATTATTTATTATTTAAGTATAGACTACTATACGATAATAAAAGAACTTTTGCTTAAACATCTGGTATATTTTTTAAGAGTTACTAATTAAGAATTCTTTGTGCACAAAGAACATATTAAATCCCTTATAATTCAAACACAATTATTGTAAAAAAAACTAGTTATGGGTGTGAACACATATGAAGATATTTGTCTTTAATTTAAAATTATTATATGCGTAATTATAGATTTTTGAGTATATTTACCGAATCAATAAAAATATAGAAGTCAGTCCCATTAAATGCTTTTTTGTTTTTTTCGATTAACTATGAATTATTTCACTATAAAACAAATTTATTCAAACGTAGGAAACTATTTTAATATTTTAGTTGATGAGACAAAGAATGTGTTGATATATATTTTTTATTTCAATCTGGGATTGAAACCTTAGTTCAAGTAATTTAAAATATAACTACTGTATAGGTAGCACTGTGTTAGTTTATAAACTGATTAATTTTAACAAATAAATACAATATACAAATATTTGAAACTGGGGCTTAACATTTGTTCAGGACAATGTGGTTGTGCTGTTAGATTCACAAATGAATTTAGATAATCATATTATAAAAGCAACTAAAGAAAACGAACAGTCTTCTGAGTATAGGGTCGAGGCATATTTGTACGCCACAAATACCTTACATATACGATACCAAAATTTCTCATCAATGGAATACAAAAGTTAACACAAATTGAATTATTTACTTGTGAACATGTTTACAAATGCAAAGTAACCTGCGGAAATATATAGTCATCACTTTTTGTTATAGCCTCTATACACGACTCTGTCAATATTAACTTTACAATTAGTTGTCAAAGTATTCTTACTGTGAGGCATCGCGTAAACATTTCAGATATGTTTTGCGAACAAAAGAAACATGCCGTCTTTACTAGTTTTTTTATTTTAGAGGAATTGAAGTTTAGTTTTTGAAGAATGATTATCAAGATAAATGTTTTCGACAACCTTTTTTATTATACTCTACTATACACCAAATACCAAATAAAATGATATTCCAGTTTATATTTACTCATTGTAAAAATGTATAATGAAAAATTAATTTAATTTAAATTTTTTTCATTTGCATTATATATATATATAATATGACTTTAAGAAATCGTGTTTGAATAATTTTGAGTGATTTTTTAATAAGCTCTTACAATTATTAAATTTTGATGTTGGAAGGTATAATTACTATATAACTATACAATAATGCATTAAAATATGATATTAATAATTTCCACAACAAGTCTAATCCTACATTTTCTATTATTCTAACTTAATAAACGACACTACAATATATTGTATACAGCACTAGAAGAAATCATCATTATCAAATGCTACCTATTATAGTCTAAAAGATTGTGAAATGACTTCCGTTGCCAAATAAACCGTTTTATTGTATGTTAATAAATTTAATAGATGCATATATCGATAACTGAACATGTTTTGCTTATATTGATTAATTAGATATATAATAATAAATCAGCTGCAAATATTATTGTTTGGTCAAGGAAAATTGTACAATTTGTTTATAGCAAAATTCTGTTACCAACAATTAAATTTGAAAATGATAAATAAAAAATACAATTTCCTTAGAATTATAGGTTTTAAATAGTTGTTAAAGGCAATAAAATCTTTTTCAGTTACGTCAATTAATAGGTAAATGAGTTGATGTATATGATGTATATGACGTTTATGATGTGTATGACGTTTATGATGTATATGACGTATGTGATGTATATGGTGTATGTGTTGTATAATGTGATGTATGTGATGTATATGATGCATATGTAAAAATGCAAAAAAAATGTAAAAATGCAAAAAATAAAAAATGTAAAAATGTAAAAATGCAAAAAAAAAAAAAAAAAAAATAGTGAAAAATGTATATTATGATTTATGTGATGTATGTGACGTATATTACGTATGTGATGTATGTGATGTATGTGATGCATATGATGTATGTGATGTATAATATGATGTATAATATGATGTATAATATGATGTATGTGATGTATGTGATGTATGTGACGTATATGATGTATGTGATGTATGTGACGTATATGATGTATGTGATGTATGTGACGTATATGTGATGTATATGATGTATGTGACGTATGTGATGTATGTGATGTATGTGACATATGTGATGTATATGATGTATGTGATGTATAATATGATGTATGTGATGTATGTGATGTATGTAATGTATGTGACGTATGTGATGTATGTGATGTATGTGATGCATATGATGTATTTGATGTATATTATGTAATGTCTTTATTTATAATTTAATTTGCAAAAATAAATAAAAAATTAATAGTGAAAACGTTTTTAATAAGATGACCAATCTCTTAAATTGACTATTAATTATTTTAACTCTTTTTGATGTTGAAAATTTAATTTATCATTTTCATTAATAAAATATGTTAACAGTATATTATATTTTTAATAAATAGCGTAGCAAAGTATATTTCTGTAAATATATTATTTAACAAATAATGATTTTCAGTAATTAATGACACCTTTCAATAAAATATTTTATTTCTAAACCATTTCCTTAATAATTTTATTATTCATTTAGTGTTTAATTTTTATATTGTTAATCAATTTATTTATAGAAGTATTCAGAAAGTATTTTTTGTATATCAATGACTATACACAAAGCAATTTTCCATGAGTGATTTAAATCAATCTATTGCATAGAATGTATTTGAATACTTTCATTCACATCTCTGAGTTAAATATCATTAGCATGTAGTGATCATGACTGATACACACTAAGAAGCACCAGCAATACTCTCTCCAAATATATGTCTATCATGCAATCTAAGAGTAATTTAAGAGTAATCTAATAGGGAATAAATGTGTATTTTATATTATAAGTGTTTATGAATCATTATCCGGGAGGGCGCGAAGTCACCTTTTATATTGTTACTGAATTTACATGATAATGATGGAACAGGATGTCGTACAGTCTCGGTTGGTTTGGCAATCGTTTCCTTTTCTATGTAAATCTGGAAGTGGTTTCCATTGAATCTTGTATATGTGCTATTATTACTTTCATGTCCGGTAATGACTGCCAAAGGATAGCCCAAATAAATATACGTGTGTATGTACATATACAATATATGTGTAATATTTTTTATATCCAAGTTCACAATATTTTAGACACTGTATTTAAAACAATCCTATTTAATTACTAATTATTAACTGAAAAAATGATTAATACCGCAATATATATATAAAACTATATGTATGTATATGTAAAGCTGTACACATATGTATATAAAGTATTGGCGACTTGGCAGTTAGCCACTTATAAACTGATTATCTCAATATTATACTTTACATTAAAGATTTTATTCACAAAAAATATTTTCTTTCATCCAAATTTTATATATGTTAAATAAATGTCTATGCTTAAAATTTCATATTTAAATAATTTTAATATTTTTAAAATCTATTATTTAGACAACAAAGATCTAATATATTTTTATGTATATACTATATTAATTAATTATTTAAACAATAAAAAATAATTACTTAAAAATACTAAATAGCAGTAAAAGATTATAATGTTTTAAATAAAAATTGTTGTGAAATAAAAATCAGTCCATCACTTTCGATCGATTGATTAAATTGATGACTTTATAGATTTTAATAATCAATAATGAAGGTATTAATAATTTCTTCAAAACACCCAAATTTAAGAAAATAAATTCAAATTCAACTACTGTATAAAAATTTTGTTCATAGATACCTTTTATATATACACATTTTTAATTAAATTTAAATTAATTAAAAATATTAGATGAACAAAAATAAAAAAATAAAAACTGAAACATAAAGCATAAACGCCAGACACCAAATTGCTATGTATTTCGAAAACAAATTTGGTGTTACTATTTTCCTTATGTCAGATAGCAACATGTTAAAAAACTGACTGTGAATAAATCTGTGACATAAAAACAGTGAAAATCTATAAAAATCCATTTTGCCTAGGAGCTATATACATTGTTGCAAAATATGCTGTAATATTGATGAGATTTATTTTTTCATTTCCAATTAATTTAACAACTTTAGGTCTAATAATCGCAACTATTACCATTTATACCTACATGGTTGAATATAGGTTACTTACGTATCGAAACACATGTTTATCGAAATATCCATGCTACAAATATTTAAATTGCATGGCACAATTTGGTGAAAGCATAAATATAAAAATACTATTTTTGCGCTTAATAAAAAAATAATGAAGTCTGATATATATATATATAAATATTTTTGTTGGATAAGATTGCCTAATAGATTTTGAATAATTTGATTTATTTGAAAAGAAAAAAAAATCTTAGAAAATTGAATAATTTTTCGGTATATATATATTTGCGTTATTTAATATTTTACTAAATATATATATTATATAAATTCAGATATCACTGACAATTTCATCTTTCTATGAACATTTTAATAGAAAAACATCCGCCTAAAGGGAACAGCGATATTGCTTAAATTTTCTCGTATAACTCACATTAATTTCAGTCTGAAACGTCAACACCACATCAGCCCATAAAAATTTGTAAATGGATGACTAATGTAAGGGCTGTTTTGTGGAATCGAATGGATATTCAATGAATGTTCTGCCAAACTGAAATGTGCGGGTCTAGTGGTCTATATACCTGACCACTTATCAAAATAATCTATCGTGTCGAAATCCGGGCAATCAACACTAAACTGGACGATATACAATAAATCCAAAGGATGCCTTTCCTTTTACGGTTTGCATAATATCCCTTCCCTGCTTTTGTGGTAGACAATCTGTTGAGCTAATTTAGCCAAAAAGAAACTGTTCACGATCAAATTGCAATTGAGCGATCCGTGTGTTGGATTACGCCCAGTCATGATCAGTTTATCCCTCTACTGGCAAAAATTTGTAAATTGGTTGAAAGCCCTAATTTGTTGTCCTATTTTGAGCGAGATTAGAAGATAACATTTTAGGCAAACGTAAATTAATATTTCAGCTTAGTTTTTTTACATTTATTTTGGTCTAAATTGTATAAAATATATCAATAAATTGTTATTGAGTCATTCTTGAAGCGTTGTGTATAATATGTGTGTTAAAATAATTGTCTATTATTAAATACCCATTTCTGATATATCATTCTTCAAATAATTATTTTCCTATAATCTAATTCTTATAATTCAACAAAAATAAAATAATACAAAGTTATATGTACATTTATGACTAATACGAACATATTGGCTAAAAGGTAAATATTTGTTATTATGTTGAATAATCGGTACAAATAATAGAATTTACAAAAAAAAAACAATTCAATTTTAGAAAACTGGGCAGGCAAAAAATTAAGTTGTCTGCGATGTATATAACACAAACAATATAAATAGGTACCTCAAAGTTAGCACAGCAGCACATAAACTATGCATGTATTATCTATAAACTATAGACATATCTAAATTTTAAAAATTCTATATATTTCTATTATGTGAAACTTTTGGCCCAATCTTCATAGTAATATAATTCAAATTCAATTAAATGTTGCACGTTACTCATTCATGCGTTCAAACGTTATATTTTAGATAGGCCTACTATTAAAAAAGTTTTATTGTTTCTAAATTTGTTTTAATTATATATCGTAACATAAATACATCATAATTTTATGCATATTACGTATCAGATCATACAAGTGTTTCTTAATACTCGTCAGTGATGTATATACAATTAAGACAGATCTTAGTCTTTCAATGATCGTTCCTATAGGGTGACAACGAAGGTTTCCCTGTTCCCCAAGTCATGTTTTATAGGTCTATAATAATGTTTCATTCTCGGCCTTCTTTCCCAGTTATCAAAATTGTACCCAGACCTTCTTGATGTCTCAAGGCAGATCTTATGTCCATAGAGGAAGGATGGTATTGGAGACAGCGCCTCTATTTACACCAGCGCCTTGAGATATGCAAAATGCTACATTTTTCAGTTTAAAACTATAGTTTTCAACACCTCATCGAAAGCTCTGGAAAAGTTGTCAAATGCTATAATATATTGTATGAGTCCGATTTCATTGTTCTTTTCTTGCTGTATCTTACTTGAACTACATCAATTACCCATAAGAGTATATTATATTTTAATATTTATTTACCTTGAAGCCCGTAGCCAGGGGGGTTCGTACCGTTCGAACGAACGACCTTTTTAAGTTTGATCAAAATGTGCCCTTTTTAG
>JAUZND010057343.1:0-18622 GCA_034780555.1 Coelogynopora nodosa
ATCGATAGGTTGGGATCACCCCAGGATCTATTTTGAACTAGAAATGTGTAGGTGTAAACAGTGCAAGTAAAGACACATGCGTGATAGCCAATAAGATTCAAATTCAAAATGAGCAATGTTTTCACTCTTATAATACCCATTGGGCAAACTAATAAAGCGAGATACACATGCCCGTAAAGAAAAGGTTAATAGTGTTTTGGTCTTCATGAATAAATTTTGCAGTTCAATGCAATATACAAAAAAAATCTGTTTTAAGCAATATGAGATCTGGACTACTAGTAGGCCACTCTATAGGACCATAGTGACCAATCCATATTTTAAGAAAATTATGATATATACAATTTCTTACTACCATACCAATAATTAATGTAATGGTCAGCGCAATGCCATGGCATTGGCAATGATGAATTAAAAATAAAATCATAGGTACCATATGATATCCTTATATGACTTTGATATAGGCTATATATTATTATCAAAAAATGAATTAACCTATTAAGCTGGAGCTCAAAGTAGTGGAAAGATTTAATTACTGTAACAGAATTTAATTTAGGTTATCTACTGCTCAATACAGGGTTTCCATGTTTTCTCAACAAAAATATTGAGTATATTTCAAGTATTTGAGATATTTGAGTATATATATGTAGAATTATTTATATTATATAGAGTAACAATGGACCAAAATTCACTGAACATTGTCATTGTTTTAGGATATATATTTTAATTTAATTTTTAGGTGGTTACCTTAATGTAATGCAATGATTCTGAATTACAAAATCTGCCATATAGGCATAGCTAGGCCACTCATTAACTATAGTTAGCATTTTTGATTATTTGTCATGATGACATTATCATCTACCTCTATTAGAAAATATGAATGAAAAAATGTGTCTGTTGCTAAAAAAACTTGATTATAGTTATAGGATATCATTTCAGCAATGAGTAAATGAAATCAAAACATGTTTTTATGTAAGAGGTCCCATTAATAACCAAAGTCATCTAAACTAGTGTTGACCAATGCTAAAGGGGTTGGGTGGGTGGTTCTAATCAATGGAATGATATTAAACAAATTAATACAATAAATACCTGTTTATACTTATTACAGTTAAAATTATTATTGACAAGTTGACTGTTTGTTATACATATTACTCTATACATTATACATTAATTGATACAGTAATATATAGATATTAACATACATTTCATATAACAAATACCACTACTGAAAAACTCTTTTTTTGACTGACACTAACTCAGGACCAACCCCCTTTAGCATTGGGAAAAAAATCATAATCTGTAACTAATAAGTGTAAGCAGGTATTTATTTTATTCATTTTTTTAACATCATTATTTGATGATTAGAATGAGCTTATAATCAGCTAACACTAGTTTAGTTGACTTTGGTTATTACCTTGACCCCTAAGTAAACTTCTATAGTACATATATATGTCTAGTAGTACTATGAGTATCAAGATATTTATCAAAATAATAGGTATTTGCATTAATAACTATATTAAAAAATATATATATGTATATATATACTGGATTCATACTGAATATATTAAAGTTATAAAAAATGCCTTGACTTTTGATCAATCTATATATAAATATTTGCATAGATAAATAATTATAATAATTTTTAAATTTAATCTTACCCTGAACATTTTTGAAGAATAAGAAGATGTCAAATAAAACAATCTTGAGACTGAGAGTATATTTGCAAACCAAAATTATATAATGCTGGCAATGACAATGAAAATGAATGTGGGTAATATTATAAAATTTCATGATTTTTAATTTTGAAAATAAAATGTCATGACAGGGCTCGAAATTAATGAGCACCCAGTGGCCCATGGCAGGTACATTTTGTCTTGGGCAGGTGAACAATAACTTCTACCTATTCTATCTTATAGTAACTAAATAGACTATGTAAAGTGTGCAATAGAGATATACCCTCTTCCACTCTTCACACTTGTTTTAGAAAGCATTGACATATTCCAATCAATAATTTAAATTATACTTATACAGCTTTAGTTCTGCTGCATGCTGCAGCATGCAAAGCTCTAATAGTTAAAAAAATTTCTCTGCATTAGTTTGAACATCCAATCAGATCAGACTTATACAATCCAAATATCATTAGCCATTAACATGCTAATAAATAGCGTGCCAAATAAAATATGACTGTGTTCATATTCCCTTTCTACACTTCTCTCTCTTTTGTGTAGTTGTGGTCTAGTTCCAGACAGACAAAATATGTAGGTAGCTAGCACATGTAGATATGGATTCTCCTTTCTCTCTCCTAGCAATGAATTACTAAAAAATATAGGTTAGGTACCTGCTATAGTTAATTAAAATAACACAAAGTAATGCATAAGTAGATTTCGGGTGGGTGAATTGCATTCTGGGTGGGTGGAAATTTTCAAGTAATGGCCCAGTGGGCGGGTGACTTTAAAAGTTAATTTCTAGCCCTGGTTATATATTGCAGGTAAAATTTGCCAGTTGATCTGAACAAAAATACTATATATTAATTTTAGCAGTAGTTTTTTCAAAATCTGTTGCAATTTATTTTAGAAATATCTATTTTATTTATAAATAAATTTGTATAATATATATTATAAAATTTGCATAAAAGGCAAAATTCCCAACACTGTGAACCTAACACCCCCACCCCCTATTTTTTATTACAGATTCTTGCGATTAAAAAAATCATATTTTAAAAAATATATTTATGGCAGAAGATTCTCATGTCTGTGTATTTTTGTGTAAGGAGCCACAATTTTATCTTTTATGTCAGTTTTATTTATTATGTTATCCATGACATGTATCAAGACAGACTCAACATTGTGGTAGGGGTGATACACAGACTTATAATCATAATCTAAGTCATTGGTTCCCAATATCACCAGCTGAGGGGTGGTGATATGCTCAATAGTTTTACCAAACAACTGATTTGAAAGTGGTTAGTTAATTATTTGATGGGATAAAGCAGCACAACAAAATATATCTCCATGTCTAGTGGACTAAATTAAATAACCAATATTGGTATACTCTGTTGTAATCTAAATCAATCAAATAATGAATTATGTTATATATAACTGTAAGCATTGAGATGTTTGTAGTAATATAAAATGCATTAGTTCATCTGTAATGAACTATTTCTAAATGTTCAAAGGATTTGTAGAATTTCTTCATTTTTATGACTTAAGTCCAGCAGGATGCACATTTAAATTTCTCACATTGCAACATGCATCCTATCTCTTATGCAGTATATCAATATTTCATACAGTCCCATCAGGTAAATATTAACAGCCATTTCAGGATTGATTTAATTATACTCATCAGATGAAGCAGACTTTAATCATCCCTATTACCCTTATTTATGTAAATATCACTTACAAATATTGATAAAGCAATTGGCCATAGCCTCATTATTTTTAATAGAATTACAGTAAAAACTTTAGATTTATAAAATAAAATACATCAACACATTAGAAATGTAATTCTAGTATCCTAAAATTATAGTATTTCAAATATAGTTTATTTACAATTATAAATTTTTCTCTCTTTGTATAAAAATAAAATTAGCTTACTATAATAATTACATATAATTATAATAACCTTACTTATGCATGAAAAAGTTAATGATTATATATTAAATAACTGTTTATGATATTAATATTATCTTAACTTAAGAGATGTATAAATAAAAAATAGTTTTTAAAAATAGTTAAAAAAACTTTTTAATGCTTGAACATAAAGTTATATAATTTCTCATTTAACAGAAAATTATATATTTTACTTTTAGGCTATAAATTGACCTATCCTTACCTAATAATATTATTATTATATAGTGTCATGAGTCATGACTAATATGATGGGAAAAATGTCAAAATATTAATAAAAACAGTTAAAATGTCATTAAAGTTAATTAAAATATCAACAGTACTTGCCAAAATAATTGTATCCATATATAACTTAACTATAAATTATAATACAATGCTTGAATGAGAAGATTATGCCATTAAAATATGTTTTTGATCATTAATATTTAAGTTATAATTATTATTTTATAGATTTAAGCCAAGGTCAAGGATAAAGACAATTGACAAAAAACCTTAAGGTTTTATCTGCAGTATACTTATAAATATAGTGTTAATGGGATAATTTTGTTTACCTCCCTGTTCACTAGCTTATACTATAGGTTTAGTTGGCCTATTTGTTATAACAATTATTTTATCAAATAATAATATAATTATTAGTTAACCATTTAACAAGATTATAGATATTATAATTATTTTAACTATATTGATAATTGTCTATATAGTTGATGTTTTGATTGTCAGTAGTAAGTTGACATGTATATTCATATGATGAAGGTGTATGCCCTGCACATAATGGCCACAATAAATAAAGTTATATAAAAATAATGTCTATGACTATGACTATAAAGTATAAGTTATAACAGTAATAGATATCATGAAATGATGTAATATGATTATGAAATATATATTTTAGCACAAATATAATTAAAAAATGCTGAAACTCACAATTGCTATTTATTGTTATGTATACAATAGAATTTGTAAAAATATCATTATATTTATAGGATCTAAAAGAGTCTTCCAGATAAAAAAGCAACTCCTTCACAGACACAGTGATACTGATTTTTTTATAAAGTTGTATCTATATTTTCCAATACTATGGTATTGCTCAAGTAATTTTTTCCCTGTAATATAATTTTTTATAACATTTTATTAAGCTTGACAGAGACAGGCATCACGAATAACCATCCTATAGTGTACCAGTGTTGAAAATTAGGCTTTAGACTTTAGTATGACGCTGAAGTTAGAAAACCACTAGAAAACCATTTTTTAAATGGTGGGCCAGTGGAAAAATTAATGAAACCAATTATAGTATTACTGAATTAGTGTATTATTAATATTATATCTGAGCCAGCTTATTTATGTTCATTTTAAATTGATTTGAGTATTAATAAATGTGGTACGTAATTTAAAAAATAAATAATTGGTTTTCTAACTATTTAATTGTGGTTTTCGAATATTTATCGTATTCAGTTCGGATGGGCACTGGGCCACCGGAAAATTAGAATTTTAGTAAAATTCTGAATTTAATAAATTATGAAAGGTAATGGCTCAGACATAAAAAGTGTGTAAAATTTTTACACACTTTACCTGAGCCATTACCTAAATTTTTACACACTTTTTATGTCTGAGCCATTACCTTTCATAATTTAAAACCTCTTTATTAAGAAAATACAGGCTTTACAAAGTTAAAAATTTATTGTTTAAATTTAAGTTAAATATATAACATGAACGTGAAAGTACACTAAAAACATTTTTTTTCAAAATTTCTCATTTACAAAATAATCAAAAAATCAACAATAATGAAAGTGAGGGATGTGATTTAAAATATACATTTCATATTACTCTTATATCACAACATATAATTAATTAATCTTTTTGTATATTACAACTTATCGTCAATGTAGATTTACATAATTAATAAATTTATAATATGCAAATAATACTAATTAAATATATGACATCTATATCTATATTTCCCTATTCTAAAAAAATATTTAAACCAAATGATTTCAAATATTGAAAAATATTTTATATGAATGAATTGTGAGTATAATATTTTAACTAAACAAGATCTTTTGCTATTTGTTTCGTTATTTTCATCATAATTATATTATTTTAATGCTATTTCTATAATGCGTAATGTTTTTAAAAGCAGAAAATTTAGGATAAGAAAATGTTTTTATTAATATTTTAATTTTATAATATAATTATAAAATACATTATTGTCAATATTAATAATTTTTAATTAATTTTAATTTAATAGATCCAGGTCAGTCTGTTGAAGATTTTAAGTAGAAAAAAACATAAAGCTCAATTTGTGATGTTGCGCTCAGATCAGAGTTATGAAATACCATCATGATTCAAACATTACAAGATGGAATTTTCTACCAATTTGCATAAAGCCAAGCAAAGATTAAAATGTATTAGACGATAGTATATCTTAACCAAGATAATTTATTCTCTGACTTATTATACTTTCTCAGCCAGATTGGTCGGATTCATAAAAGATAAATTTTCCTCAAATAATAAAGCTTTCGCGTATTTACCAGATTGTTCAGATAAAATTGTTATTAATATAGTATATGTAATGTACTAATTTTATATAGGTTCTTTATATAAAGATTCCTCTGACTGAAAAACTGTATTTTCGGAAATTACGTTTTTATTTTAGATGCTCAATATTTTGGTCTCTTTATGATAGTAAACAAATTTAAACAGAAACACATAACGCACACATAAACACACATGTTATTAATAGATTTAAGATGAGTTTATGATTATGACTCATACAGTAAAAATATATTCATAATATATTTTAGTCATAAGTCCTATAATTATTATTTGTGAAATTATTTAAAATACGAAACTATATGCTACATGTTTTAAGTCATACTCAAAACTATATAGTAGTCACAATGCCAATTGCCGACGTTACATACGTCGGGATGAGATGGATTTGGAAATCTTTTGACCACCACAATTTCGTCATCAACTCTACTAGATAATTTTAAATCCATAAACCATCTATGTGGTTAATTGTAAACTTTCCAGAACTGCCTTATTTTCTAACCGATTCCGCATAACGTTGCCAATGTATGCTAAAGAATGTAATATATATATATAAATCTTTCATTACAAATATTATTGTTTAGCATACATATTAATTAAAAAAGTATAAAAATAGAAATTAAACAATGACACATTTTCAAAGGTAATTTAAATTTTATCCAAAATACATTTAACTAATAGAATTGTTTTATTTGTACACCATGAGCGGCGCCACAGCTGTTTTAAGGGATTGTGTCATATTGTACAAAATGGTCGTCCCATATTAAAATAATTGCAGATTTTATATATAATATCACTGAAGAAAACGTCGTATACAAAATATATTTTTAGTAATGAACTTGTTTCTAGAACATATGGAAAATAGGAGATGAGCTAATAACCTAATTTAATAATATACTGACATTCTTAAAGGCGGACAAATCAAGCATATATGTATTGCGAAAGCTGTCTAGACTGTATGATATGTGTTGTACACTACATAACTTTTCAAAAACTAGATTCGAAAGTTTGGATTTTTTGTAGGTGCTTCTTCATGAACATGTTCACTATACTCAATCGTGTTGATGGGATGGATGGGCATAGTTGATGTTCGTCAGAGCTAATGATAAACCCTGGTTTGCTCCATACAAGTTTCTTATAGATATTGAACGACGGTCGATCTTAATTAGAATTTACGGCGCATCTTTAAAGAATTAAGATTTAAATGCTATACTCCACGGCTGAATAATAATTTCATAGAAAGTATGATGACGGGGGTTTGCAAATTTTTATAGGTTTTAAAAATTTACGTAGCTGAGAATACCAATTATTCTAGATAAAATTATATGATTCGATGAAGTACATTTTAGGTTGTCGGGTCACGTCAACACACTTAGTTTTATTTTATATGACCCAATCCACGCGTCACGTTTCAAAAACATTTATAACAACTTGGTTAAGTGTGTGGGGTTACGTTGTCTTTGAATGAAGTTCACAGACCATTTTTTTTTTGTAACTGAATGGCCAAACTAATCTAGATATATGCTCAAAACGTCTATAATATTGCTCCCCTACTCTATAAACGACGCAATGCTTTTGCATCCTTAATTGATTAGGATATAATGGGCTCCGTGCCATTATGCTTGCATAATTGCCAAAGTCTACCTCAATTAATTTTTTCAGGAGCAATTCCTCCCATGTACTCTTTTTCTTGGGGGGTCATAAAATATTGCGTTTTCAAATCTCGCTCACTAAATATTGATGATATAAAAGATATGATTGCTGACATCTGTAAAAAGTGTATAGAAGTGTCGTTGATAGATGTGATAGATATAATTGGCGCTAAATAACTCCTTCCGTTTTAATATTTTTGAGTTACTCGGTGAGAAATTGTTAATATAATTTTTTTTACTTAAAAAAAATACATTATTAAACTACATAATATATGTAATCCAGTGACTTTTGCCCAACTTAGTAGAAAGTATAAGAATATTTCAGTAATTCTTCTTTCCCATATTGTGAGGGAAATACACAACAAATAATGAATTAGAAACTGCGAAGCTAAAATATTAAATTAATATAAATATTATTTTGCTTATTTGAAGCAAATTATAAAAACTAGTAAATTTTTTAAATTTTATTAAAAAATATAATTCCACAAGAGAGTTAGTCATCGTGACTGCGGGTTGTGATTTAGATCTGGAGAAAGAACCAGAGAAATAAAAACCCATGTTTCAAGGTCGGCAAATATACAAGTAGTTAAGATAAACAAACAATGACAATTTAAAAAACGTAGAGCAATTATCTATTTACATATTTATACTGCACGTATCTTGTTTAATCATGATTAAACAAGATACGTTATATAAACAAGATAAGTATTATATGAATATAATAATTATCAATGAAATTAAATGAATACGATAATACTGGAAATGGTTAAATCATAATTTAAAATTAGCCATAATTCATTTAATTTTCTGTTAATCCAAAATCCCGCTCATTTTTTTTTCTTTCTACTTTGAACATTTAAAGTTCTTCAAAATTTTCACGTTTGTTTACCTTGAATACCTTCGAATGATTCGAATTTCCTAAAGATTGTTTATCCGGATTAAAGTCACAACCACCAGGCTTGCATTATAAATCATAACATTTGTTAATCATGTGGTAATCTATTAGCAGCGAGAGCTTCTGCTATTTTAGTTTTATTCAGGTCAGACATAGTTACACAAATAAATATTTGCAAAAGCCCATTTACATAAGTGGGCACCACAAGAATATTCTCATTGAAGGCTCCAGAAGAAGGAGGGGTGGGTCACCACACGCACATTTGTAATTATATTAAACGTTTAAAAGTTTACACACTGAAACATACGGCCGTTTGCATATTTTACTACAAACAAACTCTAGTGTTATTGGGCCTTTTAGACAATCATGGTTACACAGGTGCTGCCCATGATGACAGACACATTTTAAATGGTTAAGATAGCTCATATATAATATAACAATAATAGACAAAATTTAATAACGATAATAACCAGCATTTACGAAGCAAGTAAAACGTGACTGTGTAATCACTTAATTTTGTATTATCTGAAATACAGTAGTAAATTTGTTGCACACTCCTTTAGTTGCAACTTGAAATTTGTGTATCTTTATTTTCCATATTTGTGTATAATACTCAACAGCTTGGTTATGTTACCTGCTATCAACTTTTCTGCACATAATCCGATAAAATAAATTAACTATATTGCCTAACTTATAAGACTATATATTGAAAATTATAAAACTGTCAAAATGGAATCTAGTTACATGCTGGGGGACCCCTGTCAAACATACCCCCCTGCCTTGGATAACCTAGAAGGTCCCAGTGTTCAATAATTTGATGAGATTTAGGGGCATCTTTCACCAAAAAATTAAGTAAAGTACAATAATTGAATCCTTTTGATAATAACATTTTTATTATTACGTTAGCCTTCTGCTTTATTTAGTACTAGCCTATATAGAGTATAACTTAATAATCCCACACAATGCTATAGTAGTATGTATTTCTATATTTTAAACTGTGATATCTATTAGTCACATTTATCAATAATACACAAAATATACCTTTTATTTATTATTGTCATTTTATTTACCCTTTTAAATACAATTAGTTTTATTGTAAGTCAAGGAAAACAACTACAATTCTAAAAACGTAATATAATGTATGGTAAATAAAATAACTAAAAATTAAAAGAGCATTAATGAAATTAACCTTTATATGTATATTGGTAACAAGCGATAACAAGTATAATGTTAATGATAATATTTTGAAATTTAAAGTAAGTCTTTATGCTAAATAAAATTAATATAGGCGTCGGAACTGAGTGGGCTTGGGAGAGGGGGCTCAGCCCCCAAATAATTTTGCTGGGGGCTCAAGCATGTTTTAGCCCCCCTTTTAACTTACTTCATACGACCCTTAAACCCACCCCACATTCTAAAATATATTACGACACCTCTGATAAATATAGTAAAGAAACATGTAGTTAATAAAATAAAATAAAAGTTTCTACAAGTTTAGTCACACTGTATCATAATTACTACGAAGAACACTTATATGAATATCACGTGTTTTTAAAACAGAGCCTTTGCTGACTGAATAAGTTCGTCAGCTTTATCCGATCCGTTGATGGTTTTAGTGAGCCAAGTTCGGGCCTTTTTTGCCAACATTCCCCATTCAATTTTGTCAGCTTGACATTGAAGTTCAAGATAGGCAAGAGTTAGAGCAGTTGCCCACATGTGATCGGTCACGCCACCTGTAAAGATGTATTTCAATTAATAGTTTAAAAACTGAAACGGTGAATATTAATCATATATGTTTCATATTTGCAAAACATGAAGCTTATTTAGTAGAACAACAAATTATACAAGTCAAAATATATATTTTACAAAACATTCGTATGCCTTAACTCAGACTAAACCCTTGAATTATCAGGTAGTTTATATGTCCTAGAACATATACTATGGGGGGGGGGGATTAGACCAAAAACTTAAAAAAATTGTACTACAACTACTACTTTATTTAATAAGAGATGTTCAGTGACTTTTTAGCAGTCTACACGCCATAAATTTATTTAAAAATAATAAGTATTTTTACATATATTTTTGATCCCAAAGATTATCAAAATAGAAATTTAGATCAGATGGAAAACATTTTGTTATGCACAGCAAATTTTGTTTAAATTAAGTATTCTTCCTGAAAGAGAAATAATATAATTAGCAAAGTAATGAGAAATAATACTAAGATGAAAATAAAACTCGATATTTTACATGTTAAATTAGGTCATATACTTAATATAAAAAAATCATGATATAATTTGATCAGAATAAAAACATATCTTAAGGAATAGCCTTCGTACTGTGATCAATTTCGTTTAAATTTGGTAATTAAAAAAAAAATATATATATAAAAAAAATGTAGCACAACATTTACCAGATGAAGAATTAATCTAATAATTGATCTTGAATAATGTATGCACCGGATCCCTTGTTTAATAAGTATACGATTATCAAACAAATTAATAGATTGTGTATACTTTCAGATTGATCCGATTCTATAGGATCAATCAATAAATATGATTATAGCATAATAATGATTATAATCAATTTTTTAAATAAAAAAAGTTGTATGCCATATTGACAAATATTAAGAATTATTCAGTTACTAAATATTTAATAAAATAGTTTAAATGTTACACTTTTCTATAACCTGTGCGGTCATTAAAAAAATTGTGAGGTCAAATTGACCCACTTTCTGTGGAAGTTCTGGGGTAAAGAAGTAAAAAGAAAGAACTTGAATTATCAATGTTTCGAAAAATATTTATGAGACCAAATTTAATTAATAAGCTCAGCAATGATATATATATGACAATACAGTATACTGTATAATATAGTAAAGCTGTAATATTATCTTGTTAATAAGAAGAAGTAAATTTAAAAAAAAATTGTTGATCTAGGAAAAATTAGTATCTAACACATTATTAAGCAATCGTCGCTTAAATAACAAGACGAATATAATGGGGAATCGAATATAGCGAGGATATTTTACCATTCCAATAAACAGATTTTCATGTTTATATGGAACTAGCTGTTATTTATAATCTGTAAAGCATACCAGATTTCAATGGTCAAATGGTAAAGATTAAATATAGATAATTATTTTAAGAAATTATAATTTCACTTTCTTAAAATGGTACACATAAATCAGTATTTTTTTTGAATTTGAAATTAGTATTTGTTAAAAGTTTATACTATTGAGCAGAAATTGGATAAATATATATTTATACATATCGAAACGGTCCCAAAATGTTCAATGCGTTCCATTTATATATATATATATAAATATATATTATATATAAATAAATAAATATAAATATATGTATATATATAAATATGCGTTACATATATATTAGTTGATTGGGCCCCGTTTTTCGTGGGGCTCAATCGGGTGGGTTTTGGCCCATATTTTTCGATATTTTTTTGGCCCATTCGATTAGTATATATATATATATATATTAGGGACAAACTTTTACGTTTACAAATTTGGTAAATTTGATTATAAATATCTTCTAATATGTCAATGTATTGTAACCACAGATAAAATAAGATCTATAATTTTGAATTATTGTCGTGGATGATTAAAAGGCAAAAAAGAGAAATTATGGTCTCAAATAAAGTGTTTTCCAATTAAAGCCATATAATTTGATTTATAACTTTTGAAAAACTTTATTATAGTAGCTGCAACAAAGGAGATTTTAATATTTTTTAAAGAAAAGAATAAATAGAAAACATTCTAATATGGAGTTATAGGTTTTTATACAAAATTTTACTTGAAATTAAATTAAAACAATTTAAAATATATTTTATTAATGTTGTACATGTGTTAAAGTAAAACTATTATTAATAGTACGAGTAATAATAAAAGTAATTATTACAATTGATTTAGAATTTGTCGAAAAATAAAGATTACCTGGTTTCGCAGAGATTGCTACAGACTTTTCAATATTTAAAAGTTTAATGAGTTTATCGGTCAATGGCCAGGATCCAGAAAACTCTTGAATATTAGCCACCTGGATGACCGTAGGTTCATCGGAATTGTCCTCTTCGTCTACTTCCTCTAGAGAAATAGTAAGAGTACAAAAAAAATTGATAATGTTATATTAATATAAACAATTGCTACTAAACAATTAAATTGGACGATGGTTTTGGATCAGTGATGATTTTGTTTATGTTATGTTACATTTTTATATATAATATACATTATATTAATATAATTATAATTCTATAAATTTATCAAGATAAAATAGATTCTGGGTAAAATTAGACATTAATAGCGATACTGAATAGTATGGCGTATTTTATTGAACAATGTTGAGGCCCTTGTGAAAATTGAGTACCTATTTAAGGCTAGTTTCAAACAAAAATATTTTTATACATTTAAAAATATTGTTCGTGGCAAAAAGTATGTAAGCTTTTGGGCTGAAACTTCAATTGACCACTTACATTCTTGCATTCTTTTTGTTAAACTATTTTTGACACACAAAGACAATTATCACGACATAATTAAAATAGGCCAAAAATAGTTTTTTCAGTTTATATCCGCCCTATTCAAATATACATAATAAATATAAAAATAGACCGCTAAGCAAGTAGATTTAATTGGAGAACAAATGATTTCTTTAAAATCGTCTTGAAATTATTTTGAATGTATAGGCTATAGGTTCAATTCTGGTTGATCAATATGACCCCCCTCTAACGGCGAAATAGGTTTCCGAGAGCGGCGCTTAATGTTCGGGTTTATATTGTATTTTTTACAGGCGCGCGACTACGCATTTTTACAAGGGACATTGGGACGTTATAAATTGGCCACACTTTCTCACCATATATTAATCCATCAACACCATCAAATTGAACAGGTTCACAACCGTCCAATTCGTCACCTGAAAATAGCACGATAAAAGTTGAACAATAACAAAGATTTCGTATTACTCTGTGATATAATTCTTTGAAGTAATTCAAAAGAAGTAATGAAAATGAATGAGGATGCCCACAGTAGGTAAAGAGTTAGAAATACATTACAATTGCCCGGTGAAAAGAATTTATATACTATAAATGCTAACGATAGCAAGTTTCATGTAATATATTTATATGATAAAGATCCTATGGAGATCGAAAAATTCTACTTATTATTATAGACACATTGGATTACAGTGGATTACAATAATTAGTAATATTAATAATATTAACGGAAACTATAACGCAGAAAAAAAATTTCAATGAAGTTTCAAACTTTTTTTCAAAAAAACGTTTAATAAATGAAAACATTAAATATAAAAATTTCTCTCTGTTGTTAATGTATACAAATAAATTTCTTAAATTTGAGACATGATGTAAACATGTATACATACGATACTTCTTTTATACAACTGTTTTAATAATGTTCTAATTTGAAAAATGTAATCGTAAATTATAGTAAACATAATATGTAGTTACATTAAAAATGTAGAGTGCGTGACGTGTGCTATATATATAGTAATAAGAGGAAAACTTTATTTCTCCGAATATATAACATATAAAACTAAAACTGTTTATAGTGGGTGTGTTGGCTAAGTGCGGCTTACTATCCATTGGATTGCGACATGCGCAGGGTAAACTCATATATATATTGTATATATAGTAAGGTTTGCTATTTATTCCCTATAGATTTTTGTGCCTCAAATATGAATTATTGGATTAATTTATCAATTTATTTGTGCTGAATTATGAAAAAATAGGTTCTAATGTTTTACGAGCTTTGTGTACATGAATTTTACGATACTGTTGGCTAAGATTCCAGTAAATCTATAACTAAGTTGATCTATTTTGAAGTATAACTATAGATAGTTTATCGATATGACAATTCATGTTTTAATAACCAAAATGGTAAATTTAAAAAAATAGTTTAGTACATATTTTGTTGACTCAATAAATTATATTCTCAAAACGTTTAATACTCTATGAAATTAAAAATTATACTTAAAAAGATAAAAAGTGATTAGCGCATTATCCAAATTGACCATATAATACAACCATTAGGCCACAAAAAAATAACTATCGTAGTGATTTGAATGATCTTGTAACCTTTAATAAACATTTTTATATACAAAAATAAATGATAACTTAAAAATATGTTAAAAAATACATTTTCTTACTAACGTAAATTTTTTTTTTTACAAATCTGAACATTATTGAAAAATCCACTAAAAGTAACCTTATATTTGTATATAATTTTACAAAAGCAGCCACTACGTTAGATTCATCACATTCAGTTACCTTTGAAAATATGATATTTGAATAGTAGAAGATATGAAGAAGATACAGGAAAAATATTCCTATTTTAAAAACTGTCTTTTACATTATAACCGGAAGAAGGAAACTGTACCTTGATATTCAGACTTAAAGTTTTTCTAATCATATGTTAATACATTTTGAAAGAATGCAATTTTTCAATGTTTTATGTTTCGTCAATATTAATAATATAACAAATAATAAAGGGATCATTTATAAAGTAATTCTATATTACACGAATAAATTAGGACTATTACAGAATATGTAATTCATTATTGAAGTGCATGAACGAATAAAAAGTAAAATATATAATCATCAATCATTAAAATGGACTAGAGTGCAAAACAGTGCTCAATGTACAACCGTTTACGGTATGATCTGGAATCGAAAAGACAGTTATCTGCAACAACAGTCTATTTTCACTTTGATAAGCTTTCTATTAATGAAAACAAAACAATAATGTAAAATGGATGGGTACAGTGGGCCGGGGAGGAAGAATGAGGTAAGTGTAGAAGGAGGAAGGGGGAAGGGGATGTGCAGTTTACAAATCCATATTAAACGTACAACTAACATATTGGGCCAATTACTTCAAATACATGTTAGAAAATTTTGTCTTACAAGGATCTGATATAATTAGAACTAATGAAATAATGATAACATGAACTTTAATATATATATAATAAACCATTTCACAAACGGTTTGGTTAAAACCGTTTCCATTTAAACAGCCTCAGTTGTTATCAATTTTTTTTAAATAAAATTGATTGACGTAAATAATTCACGAATCATAACTGCTAGAGAAAATTCGTTTCTAAGCTAAACCGGATTTGTGAAATAAATTTCTAAATTGTCCAAAATGCGCAGGTGTCACAAAAGTTATCGGAATTTCGAGACCAAATCATCAGTTAAACCGGAGTAAACCCATTGATGGTAGGAACACTAATTTTGTTAAAATATTATTTCAGAATGAAAAAAAGCTTAATGAGTTTTCTTGTTAAATGGTTTAAAATCGCGCATTTCATTTCGCAAAGTCGGTTTAGATTAATTTATGTCATATGTTTGACCGTTTGAAAAAATGGATTACTTACAGTTATATAACTCAGACATTGAGATACTCCTTTAAACATCTAATATCTCTAATAATTATTATTTTAATTAATTTAGTTATTAATCTAAAAATTACTAAATAGACTTAGTAGAAACGATTTTGACACACTAAATATAACTCTACTTAGTTATTATTTAATTTTAGGTATCTTCTAGTTACATTTACATTTGAAATACTTTGCTATTTAGTTTAGTTTTCAACTAAATACTGCTCTTTGTGGCTTTATAAGAGAGACGTAAAAATAAAATTTCACAATCCGTCTTTGTGAAATGATCTAATATAATAAATTTATATGTAAAATGACTGTATCTGGCCAATTGGAGG
This sequence comes from Coelogynopora nodosa, assembly GCA_034780555.1. NCBI lineage: Eukaryota > Metazoa > Platyhelminthes > Proseriata > Coelogynoporidae > Coelogynopora > Coelogynopora nodosa. The sequence goes on from JAUZND010057343.1 coordinate 16,453, forward strand.
AAAATCTAGTTTTAGCCTATAATAAACCTAGATAAATAATAATATTGATAATTATAATGAACAATATTAATAATATAAAATATATAAATAATTATTAGTTTAAATAGATTAATTATTAAAATAAATTAATTATTAAAATATATTAATTATTAAAATAAATTACTAATAATTAATAATATTAATAATAACAATAATACCTAGATAAATCTAGGTAAAAATACATATATTTCGTGCTTTTAGAGTATACTTTGTATGAGCACAATACATATAATTAAACTCACCATCATAACAATCCCCCACTGTAATGAATGAATGAATAAACAAGAAATTAAAGGGAAACGGACCATATTATATACGTATATATAACATATATGTATAGTATATTTGACATTTTTTCAAATTGTTTATTTAAATGCTTTTCATACATTTAATTATGATATTCAAAAAAAAACATGGTTTTAAAATGTTGAAGAAAACATAAAACTGAAATATACATTTTAAGAGTACAGAAAACAATTGATGTGCTATAATTAATTATAAAGTCATAAGATTCGGACCTAGTGTGACCATTTCACGCTAGTTGTTTTATATTTAAAAAGATTTCAATAGATTGGCTTCATTACCGTTAATGCGATTCTCCTTTATGTTTGGTTCTTTATTAATTGCACAAAATGTAGGCTATGAAATTGTTAATATGTTATTAAAATAAGTTTAGTTATAGAAATAAATTATTTAAAACATTTATGAAAAAAATACTATTTGAAAATATAATTAATCTTAAAAGTTCTATAGACTAATAAATTAAATGATTTAATTAAACCAAATTAAATAAATTGTGTCATATCAAATTAAGATGTGAAATACGCTAATATAACAAATCTTAAAAATATGATCGTTGAAAATATTGGTAGAAAATCTTATATTTAACATTTTTATTATAATGATTTTAATGAAAGTATGACTTTTATTATTTTATTATATTTTCTTATCATAATTTATTGAAAAGTCAATGAATGAATTCTTAAACTTATAAAATACATAAAAGCAAAATTTCTTGCCTTCACACTTCTAAATTTCTTAGCTTAAAATTCATCATTAATCTTTCCATTTCCAACTTATTTGATGAAGCAAAAGTGTGCTTCAATTTGGTCTTAACCATTATATTCTTCCTAACTCCATTGGTTTTCAGGTACACAACGCTAACAAAGGCTAACAAATAAAAATAAAATAATAAAAAATTAGAAATTAGAAATCGACTATCAAACAAGCCACTAATCTGCCAACAACCAATGATTTGAATTTCAGTTTTTATATTCGACCTCATAATTAGTGTATCCAAATTAGTGCTTTTACTAAAATCATTCAGATTTCCTGCATCAAAGTCGACGGGAATCAAATCAAGTCTTTTGATAAAATTATCTACCAAATTATTTACTACTCTTCAAAGCCTGTTAGGATCACTCAAAGATCATTACTCTTATTTAAAAAGATAAATTAGGATGATTTAAAAAGTTACAAAATATAAGTTATACATTTTAATTAAAAACCACAATATCAAAACTTACAAGCCATAGGTGCTGATCTACACTCTGAATAATCCACCACTGTAATGAATGAATGAATAAACAAGAAATTAAAGGGAAACGAACCAAATTATATATATATATATATATATATATATATATATATATATATAACATGTATGTATATTATATTTGACATTTTTTCAAATTGTTTATTTAAATGCTCTTCATACATTTAATTATGATATTCAAATAAAAACATGGTTTTAAAATGTTGAAGAAAACATAAAACTGAAATATTTAAATATATATTTTAAGAGTACAGAAAACAATTGATGTGCCATAATAAATGATAAAATGATAAAGTCATGATATTCGGACTTCGTAAAATATATTTTAAAAATATTATTTTAGTGTGACCATTTCATGCTAGTTGTATTAGATTTAAAAAGATTTAAATAGAGAGGCTGCATAACTGTTAATGCGATTCTAGTTTATGTTTGGTTCTTTATTAATTGCACAAAAAGTAGGTTATGAAATTGTTAATATGTTATTAAAATAAGTTTAGTAATAGAAATAAATTATTTAAAACATTTATGAAAAAAATACTATTTGAAAATATAATTAATCTTAAAAGTTCTATAGAC
>JAUZND010057354.1:8275-18621 GCA_034780555.1 Coelogynopora nodosa
CTTCATATAGTCTTCATATAGTCTTCATATAGTCTTCATATAGTCTTCATATAGTCTTCATATAGTCTTCATATAGTATTCATATAGTCTTCATATAGTCTTCATATAGTCTTCATATAGTCTTCATATTGTTTTCATATAGTCTTCATATTTTAACTAGGTATACCTTGCCGACGTCGTGGTATACCACATGCAGATGTCAAGGTAAACTTTGCAGATGTCAAGGTAAACTTTGCAGATTTCGAGGTCTGCAAGGTATATATTTTGTTTAAATTGTAAATCTTAGAGATTTCCACACAGAACCCTTTGTCCACCATAGTTAACGTTATAAGAAGTCACATGAGAAGGGTTTTTTGCTCAAATAACAACTTATTTCGTTATAATTCTTTTAATTAGTGTCCTCTTTGTTCTACATATTTTCGTATCATTTTATTTAAAGTATCGTTGGACTAGATTCTTGAAATGTTTTTGTTGACGTTGATTGTTTGCAGCGTTTTATTCACCCTCATCTACGTCGAGGAAATAATTATCAAAAGTTAAATTAACTTTATCTAATTTCTGACACAACCATTTGGATATATCCTGCTCCTTTAATTAAACTTTATCTTTTTAGTAATTATTTTTGCAAAATAATAATAATATTAAACACTAATAATAAACAATATATTAAACAATAATAATAAACAATATATTAAACATTGATAATAATCAATATATTATATTTGGTCTAATATTAGTATTAACCATTTGTTTTTATTAATAGACGATTTTTTTTGCTATTGATGGATGAAATAAGAATGTTTAAAATAAGTTTAAATTCTGTAACCGTATAGGCCACATTGGGTTGTCAGACTCGTACACAAATGTATAGCTACATAACGAATTAAATAGTGTGTTCTTAACGTCTAATATTGTGATTTTTTATAGCCTTGTACGTTATAACCAGGTTATAATTATGTATATTTTTTATACACATTTTGACGATACTGAGGAAAGGATTCCTAACATCCAAGTGTGTCTTATATCCAACGGGGTCTTATAAAAGGATTATACTGTATAATATTTGACAGCCAGTTTTTCAGAACTAGTATAAATTTCGGTGTATTTCTACAATTATGATAAACTGATGTTTTGTTATCGTGATAATCGATCATCTTTTTTTACAGATGTCCGGACCAATACATTGGTACAGCATGTAAAGGCTTAAACTATGCAAATTTTGGTACGCCTACTACCGTGTTATTGAACCATATACATAAGCCATGATTGGCTCAACTAAGTATTTTCACTGCTATTTACGCTCATAATATGTAATCTTTTAAATTAACGCTTTTATTTCGGTCTAACAATATTTCCAGATACTAATTTCTAATAATGGTGGATAATTCATGGTGCATTATGGTCAAAAATAAGATGTACGTGTTTTATGTATGTCACGTATGATATACTGTATATATTATAGTGTCCACTTTGTGATTTGTGAGTGTACGAAAATATTTGAGTCTTTTTTAGAATTATAATATATTTTTTATTATAGTCCATGTGATCTCATATACCTTCATCCTGAAACTGTCCCATTTATGTTGCAAAATAGTTACTAGCTATGTATATCTTAAACGATCTAGACCTCATTGGTACAGGTGTACATATGTTCCTATCATCATTTGACACCATCATCATGTATATCACATTGCACCATTTTTAATATCAGTTTAAATTAAGTGTTATGCACTTCAGTATTTGCAAAGCTCACTCATTGGGTAAGTAAATACCCAATCAATCATTAAGGCTCTTTCATTGGCTAATGTAAATACCAACAAAAATCAATAAGCCTCACTCATTGGCTGAAGTAAATACCAACACAAATCAATAAGAAAAGTGAGGCTATCAATATTTGAAATATTTCTGCAAACATTTTGTTGCCAATATTGAAATCTAAATTGATAGAATTGTATAATTATTAAATTTGTACATATTTGTAATAAAATTATAACACTATAATATTTTAAAATGTATATTATATTTTTTATTAATTTAAAAATAAATAAACATAAACACAATTTTCCAAAAATTTTTTATGATACATAAATGCCAGCGACATACTAACTTAGATGTATGTATATACTTGCAAACAATGTGCTATTTAATTTTAAAAAAATCTTTAAAAAAAATCACTTCTATGCATGAATCTTTCATAAATAATTAAATAATTAACCAGAATTGATAGGCCGAATAGATCATACGCCGTAAGGTTATCTAAATAAATAACGATCAACATTTATGAAAGCACCATCCGAGTTGAACAACAATCCTAGTAATGAGGAAATATTGATATCTTTTTTGCCTTTGCAGTAGAAACTGCTCCTTTCCCAAGCTCTATCTAAAAGTCTATAAACTCTCATATTGTCTCACTGGGTATAATTAATTGGATTAGAGAAAAATATGTTTTTATTTAGAAGTTGCAATAAAACAGGCGAAACTATTTATGTGTTTTTTCTTAGAATTAAAAGCTTTTTTAACTTGATAACACAAAGTCGAATCTCTGGAGGAGATCATCAAGATATCATTTGTTATGTCGGATATTTTATCATAACAAAAATGAAAGGAGTTCAGTTTCTCTGAATTAATATTTGAAAAATTGAAATTGAAATTCAATAAATTATATTAACTTTTTTCTTTTCTTGAAATACAGTTATAAAATAAAAAATAAGTAAATGCAGTATATATATATAAATATATTAAGTTGAATAATCAAATGTTGATTGTTACAAATAGTTTTACTTTTTAAAATTATTTTTCACACTTTCTAAATTGATAATTGATTTTATAGGTATTGCGTAAATCGATTTTCTAGTGTTTAGTTGATAGGGGAATGGGATGGCTGAGTGTTTAAGACGCTGGTTTGCGGGTGCCAAGGGTGTTGTCTCGGAGCAGGTTCGAGCCCGCCCTTGGACTCTCCTGTTCCTGGCTAGCAGCTGTGCTAGTCGATAGTTATAGCGACCCTTGATGGGTTCGTTTGGTATGAAAAATGTGAGTGACCGTGACTCTGTAAGAGACACTGTAAGTCACTGCTTCAGAATCAGGGCCCTTGATCCGTCTTTGAGTGTTTATTAAACAGATTTCGACGTTAAATACACAATTTAATTTATTTTGAGAAAAACAATTATTTCGTATTATGTAAATCTACTAATTAAGTACAAAATTTGAAATAAAAATGGATTTAAAAAAATGATCTTCTATTTTTAACATTAAACTCATTAAATTATAGTTAGAATATATAGCGATGAAAGTGCTGCAAATCAAAAATTATTTTCAATATTATGTCCTTGAAATAGTGTAATTTTAATTTTAGTTATTATCAGCAATTAGTTTGTAAAAAACCTCATCATAATTATTTGAATTATATACTACATTTGTTTCAAATCATTTGTTTCAAATTTTATGTATTTCTGTTTTACATTGCCTTTCAGTAAATATCTGTATTAAGAAATATTTAATCAACATTAGTCTCTTTGTATATCCAGTAATACAAATGTAAAACAACATGTAACACAAATTGAAATTATATAAAATAAAACTGAACTATTATTGATAAAACTAAATAACAAATTTAAATTCATTGTAGAAATTACCATCACTGTGTAAATGTGTATGATTTATGATAACTAGGAATAAATATAGTAACAATCTGAAACTATATAAAATATACCAAAAAAACAGTTAAATTTTATTAAAAATACAGAGAAAATAAATTATTATAGGTAATTATATTTTGATTCTTTTTAGTCTAATAACAGTTATTTACATGATGATAGTCATTTCATCGATTTGTAATAATATTCATGATTTAACTTCACCTGTATTGTAGGGAAAAGTGGTCCATTGTGGTTCATTAATTCACCTTGATTTTACTGCATTGCTTTTTTAAAACATTATGTTAAGTCATATAATACTTTTATATTGTACTTCCTATAGCATTTTTACAATTCATTTACATGTCTGTTTTGCATTTCTAATGCACACTCAATTTTATTTAAATATTAACATTCATAGTCTCTATTGAAATTATATTGCACTCTCTATAAGACTATTTTTATAAGACTACTTCAATTCTCCAATGCATTTCTATTGTACTGTTTATTGCATTTTTATAATAAGTCCAGGACTCTAATATCTCCGAAATTATCTACTAACTTAATTAACCACATGTTTGTACGTTAGTCGACATACCAACAACCATAGCTGTATATTTATTTCTGCTTTACTGCAATATTGCTGATCTTGCTATGGACAATGTACAATACAATGTATATTGCGCAATCTTTTGTTATGCATTATTATTGCATCAATGCCGCATAATGTATGATAACCCCTCCTAGTTCTGCTAATCCTAAACTCTTTTTCCAGTTGCTCGCTTCCCTATTACGGTGGTCTGTGCGATCGAGTGGCCTCTAATTCCCATGACATTAAAAGTGGGTTTCACTCATTACTATTTCTATTTCCTGATAAGAACAATATCAAATGTAAAAATAAAACTTTCCATATTGCAAACACCCATTTCTTACTACCACCCATATAATGAATATTTCGTGTATTTCAGAAAATATCAATTTAAACTGTTCTAAATGTTCTAAATGCCAGGTGTTACTAAATATATTGTAGTTGTGTGGCATGAACAATTCGTCATTTTATATTGAAATAAACATGTGTCTAAATATTTTATCTGTGAAATTTACTGGAATTAACCATCATCATTTGTTATGCATTGTCATTGATTAGTTTAATCAAATATAAGTATATGAAACACATTATAAAATTGCATTAGCAATTAAATATAATCTATATGACTTGTTTACGGCATTTTATTGTTTTTTACTCATAAAATAGATTTTAATTGTTAAATTTTAAATTATATTAAACATGATATTAGTCTATAATTGAGATGAGACACGCTCGCTTTCACATTTTTTCTGCAAAAAAGGAGATAGAATCTATGACATGATTATTAATATAGCCTACTCATATGATATAAATTAAAAAATAATTAGAAGTGGAGTATTTTTATTGATATGTGGAAAAAGTGGAGAACAACCCATTCTACAGTAAACAGATCAATTATTTTATGGCATAATTATTTGTTACTTTCTTTTGAAATAATGGATGACGTTAGTGTTGATAAAATATTGTGTGGATATTTCACTGAAACCACTACTTAAATATTGATTTTGTAATGTAAATACAAATTGTATTTGTTATCAAAGTGTAATATTTTGTTTAATCAATTAGAAATTAGGCGAAAATATGTATTAGAAAAGGTAATATTTCTTAAAATACTGCAGCACGATATTCATCTTACGACATACTAATTATACCACATTATGCAAATCACCATGGCAATGCAAATCATGTTATGTTTTATGATCTGATACCATGTAGCAATATACATTACTATTTGACATACGTTATGATTCGATTTTTTAATGTTCTCAATAGTTATAATTTCACTCCCACTGTTTCTACCTTTCTATGCTGCTTCATTGGCCCTCACATTTATCAACCAATCAAATTGATTCGCGTGACTCTGACCTAGAAATGCGCAAACAGTTATTAGATCGAGTTTTCACCGTAGGCGGCATTGTCATCGCTTTCTCAATTTTATTTTTAATTTTTATCGTATCCTGGTACATCTCGTGGTAAGTGAAAATAAGTTGACTGCTAAATGTCTAATTTGAATGTTGTTGGGAATGTGAATATGTAATATGTTTTGTGAATACAAATCAAGTTACAAATAAATATATATATTGAATTTGAAGTAAGTTTTAACCAACTCATGAAACAAGAAAACATGTTTAATACATCAAATGCATCTGGCAAGAATGGCGCTAGTATTTAAGTGGACGAGCGATATTTAAAAATACTAAATTCTAAATATTTAATTTCCATTGATGTCCCCTAATTTATTTATTTGAGACCAAAAATGTGGTTATTATACATACATTAGATAACACATTAAATTCTTCTTCTTTTTATTATCTATACGGCTCAATAAAATAAGTTATATTTATTTTAAATAATGACAAACATTAAAATTGGCCATAATCAGTTCAACATGGAACAAGTAGATAGTCAAGAAGTAACAGACAAGAACAATTAATAAGAACTCCTCCCTCATTGATATCTGAAAGAGTGTATAATAACGCTTTTTGTTTCTTAATTAACTCAATTAACGTTGTCTCACATTTTTGCACGCAATATTCCCCAGATTGTGTTAATTACCAGTCATGTGTATTATAGTCACTTCTGTCGCTCATGTTTTTACATTGTTATATATTAATATGTGACACTGTAATGATTTATAGTTCACTATATACATATAATTAACATTTTAATTTTCATAATTGTTGGTTAAAATACAGATTTTATACAATAATTATTTATTTAAGTATTACAGTAAATGTATTTATTGTTTATCAATTTGAAATGTCTATAGAACCCATTTATTTCACATTTAAATGTCGATATATTATGTCAGATGAAAAGTTTGTAAATCGAATCGAATCGAATCTAACCTAACCTTATATTAACTTTTGCGTAATTTATATATTTTTCTATTCTGACAAGCTAATGTTAAGATCATTTTATTGATAGTTTAGTAGGTTGATCAAATTTGCTTATGCCCATAATTTCTCAAAACAGTCAAAGTAATAAAGTGACTTTAAATTCATTTTATGTGAATTTAAAGCAACTTGATTGACGCTATCGATCCTGCTATCGATCCTATTGATCCTATCGATCCTATCGATCCTATTGATACTATCGATCCTATCGATCCTATTGATACTATCGATCATATTGATACTATCGATCCTATCGATCCTATTGATACTAATGATACTATCGATCCTATCGATCCTATTGATCCTACCGATCTTATTGATACAATCGATCCTATTGATCCTATCGATCCTATCGATCCTATCGATCTTATTGATCCTATCGATCCTATTGATACTATCGATCCTATTGATACTATTGATATTATCGATCCTATTGATACTATTGATACTATTGATACTATCGATCCTATCGATCCTATTGATCCTATCGATCTTATTGATACAATCGATCCTATTGATCCTATCGATCCTATCGATCTTATTGATCCTATCGATCCTATTGATACTATCGATCCTATTGATACTATTGATACTATCGATCCTATTGATACTATTGATACTATCGATCCTATCGATCATATTGATCCTATCGATCTTATTGATACAATCGATCCTATTGATCCTATCAATCCTATCGATCTTATTGATACTATCGATCATATTGATACTATCGATCCAATCGATCCTATCGATCCTATTGATCCTATCGGTCCTATTAATCCTATCGATCCTGCTAGTGACATGTGAAGTAATACTTATTAATTGCGTGTTCGATATTTCCATACTTTTTGTTTAACACGTATAACGCCTATATTGTCTTGAAAAAGTTTTTACGAGCCTCGTACAGAAAATGTTAACTTACAATGTGAAACATATTATGGTAATCTATATATATATATATATATAGACTTATGTAACTTAACTTTCACATTTATGCATCTAGTGATCGGCAATTAACTATTTATTCAACTGGAGACTAATTTAAAGAATCCTGTCATGTTTTGCGGAAGCGGCGTGTCTGATAAATACAACACTTTCTTTCCTCATCATTCATTTTCTCACATTAATAATCAATTTTATTGTAATTTCGTTAACGTTACTTTGAATTGAGATTTATTTAATTAACAATGATTTTATGCTAAGGTTGATTTAGCTAACCATGCTTAATACAAATTAAAAATATAATCGCCTGGCTCGCACACTAATATTAATTATTTTTTTAGAATGTATATAACTTTTTAAATGTTTATTCACCTTATAATGTCAAAATTTAACTATCGTCATATATATTTTGTTTTTCCATTTAATTAAATATCGCTGTTAAATATCATTTATTAAATGTCACATTAACTATCAAATTTCACATAATAAGTACATAAATATTTGGTAACATTTCAATACTTTTTGACACAGCAAGAACTCGTTTTTCGTGCATGGTTTTCGAATATTTATTGGAAGTAATTTAAACAAGTTTTAAAAATTATTTTCGAAAAACAGTTCTGGATTGTTCAATTGATAACTGTTTTGACCTAAAATATCTGATCACTTCTGGAATATCTTGATGTTTCAAATTTTTAACAAATCTGGACTTCAATACTTTATTTCAAGTTTACAACGCTCCAGGTATATACATGTAGTAAGTTGTCCCAAGTAATGGTTTTAAAAAAATTATTGCACGTCTCACAATATCACGGAAGATGTCACCTCTAATCAGTATAGCGTCATTCGTCCATTATATTGAAAAATTAACTAACTGGAATGAATAAACTGTATTAACCGTTTTTAGAATCTTTTCCAGGCACTGTAGTAGAAAAGTGTTTGGATAACAGCAGTAAGGCAGTTTAGCAGATTTTAGTATTTTAACAACTCAACCATGTCCAATTATATTGTATTATAAAGCGCAATGACAATATTTGGTACATATTGAGCACTGCGTATAGTTCAGAATAAATTTGTTAACGCTATTGCGCTGGATTAAAATTAATTTTCTATCGTAAAATAGAAAAATATATATTAAACCATTTTGGACTACTATGTTGATTCCCGATGGACAATCTTCAACATTCCAAGAACAGATTCCATTTTATGATAATTTAAGGACAACTTTTGATGTTTAATAGACACAAAAGATGGAAAAACTTAAGCGTTCATCAATAGTTACCCCCCTGCCTAGGTGAAACATTCATAAAGAAATCAACAGGTAATAAATAATATAGAAACTAATATTTCAGAAGTGATCAAACCTCGAAGGTGGAGGATGCGGTAAATTTAAAAAAATACTCTAATTGTTTAACTGTAGTTTTATATATATATACATATTGATATATATATATATATATATACATATACATATAGAATACCATAGATAATTTATAATACAATTAGAAAAAATCGTTCATCTGATTAAATCAAGTGCTTTTAAAAAAAAATTATCCATAGTTTTTATTAATTTACGAATGAATAAAAGGCTAAGTCGACATAATAGATATCTATTAGAACCAATATGAATATATTTCGAGTATGTCATATGTCACATGTCATAAATGTGTATAATTCAGATCTTTGTAATGAATATATTTTTTATCGATTTTATTCCATTTTAAATATACGTACTAAATTATAGTATAATCTATTAATTATAAATATCTATATGACAATAGAAAAATAGATTTGTGCCTTTTACGTTTTTAAATTGACTCCTTTCTCCTATACTGGCTGAGAGTCAATTATATAGTATACCGCTGTTGTTATGATGTTGTCAAGTTACTGTTGTCAACAGAAAGCTGTTGTTGTTGTTGTTGTTGTTGTTGTTGTGTAGTCTAATGTAGCAATTCAGTGGAATGTAAATTCTTGTAACTGGATAGTCTATAACTACGATGGTCTCCCTACATCAATAAAATCTCTAATTTATTGGAATAATATTTACTTGTAAGTTGTCGCAGAATTTGATAAAAAACATTTTTAATTGATCGGTCGATTTGATTAATGTTTATGCAACCAAATTTACAAATATTTACATAAAAAGTAAAACAACCATAAGAAGCTGTAACACGCCAACAGAGGCACGCACACATGTAACATTTTCGAAACAAGCGGCCTAAATTTATATATAAGTAGTAAGTCAAATGTCTATCCTCACACGAAACACGCGAAACATTTATTGGTAAAAGATTAGAAATAACAGCTTTTAAAATTAAAATATTAAAATAGGTTAATTTCGATATATGTAAGTTTGTAAGTAGAATTGATTCCGACTACTGCATTAAATCATACATGTAGTGCTAAAAATGTACACATGCATGGTTTTTAGAAAATATCTGTGATTCGATGTCTGCCAACGTGAACAATTCTATACAGCAGAAAGGTAGCCGATAACTAATTTTTACGTATAATATTATCAAAGAGTTTTGGTAAAATGCAGACTTCATCAATCCGGCCATGTCAACATTGTCTGCCGAAAATTGAGCAATATCTTTTCCCTCTTTTATATGATTTAACCTCAAATTACACCACTGTTGACAATCATAGCTATCGAGAAAACTTGTTCCACTAAATTACCCCCCAGTTGAATGTCCATATATCTCGTACCCCTATATATATATATTGACCATACTCACACTGTACCACTGTCCTCCCCCCTTCACCCCCCCCCCTTCACCCACCCTTCCT
>JAUZND010057365.1:0-18620 GCA_034780555.1 Coelogynopora nodosa
TCACTGCTCCAGAATCAGGGCCCTTGACCGACTTTGATATTACTTGAATTGTCGTTAAATAAATATTATTATTATAAATGCCTATTTTTTTATAACAATTCGTCCATAATATCTACAAACTAAACAATAACATAAATTTCAACCATTATTTAAGTAACGCTAGATGCAATTAGCAATAAAGAAAGTACAGCAATGTTTTGCTCTACTCTATAATTTATTGAAAGAATGTACAATGCAATAGTGTCTAGAGTTTAGAGTGTAAATAACACACCAGCGAGGTATATATACAGGGGTCGTACAGCTCAGTTATGAAAAAGAATGCTAGAAAGAGTTAAAATGAATCGTTTTGATCCCGGTCGGCTGCCATAGATAAATAGGGTTGGAAAAGCATGATATTGGTTTAAAATAGATTATCAGGCATATATGTAGAAATTAATTACGCACATTTATGTTTGCATAACCAACATACATACTTTATTAGTAAATCATATGTAAAATAATACATTGATGAACAATACATTCCTTTAAACACAGTAACAAATTGTTTTATTTAAAAGGTTATATTATGTTTCTTTGTAAAGTTTTGATAGAGTGTGTTTCTTTTCAAACCTCAAATGAAATAGAAATACTGCAACACCCAGTAAATCACACGCAATCAGGGTCATGTTCTATGCAAACTCATTATACCAGAAATAACATAACACAAGTACAAGCTGAGAACTCCCCAGCACAATGTCATTATAGTAGACCTGCTAGAATGAGTGATTATATAGTTTTATAAACGCATATGATATTTTTAATGCACTTCTCTTTGATATCCTTTGTCAATGTTATTTAATACTGTAAACTTACATTGTGTCAATTATTTAAATATACATCACTCTTATACATATTATATGAAAACTATAAGAATGTGAAACAAAATTCAAACAAAAAACAGAATGACAATGAAATCTAAAATACTATTGAGTATTTTTCTTAAGCAAAAATATTTTTTATATCTTATAAGTGATGTATTGAGATTTCAGATGGGAAAAATCCAATAAATTGTATGCCGTAATACATTTAATTTAGATACAATATTTTAAATAAAATAGGAACTTCATTGAATCAAGTGTAAATAGTGAAAATAAATATCATTTTACAAAGTGTATAGACATACTCTATACAAGGCAGCGAGGATATGTTAATACAATGTAGATGGTACCTGTTTACATAGCACCAGTAACATGCATAACCCGACCTAAACACACCTAAGCAGTAAAAAGTGTGAAAATGAAGATGTTAATAAAAGTATGAGAATTGTTAAAAAGTATGGAAATGTGATCTGTACAACCCCTGATATAAACATTATTATTTAATTATTCAGATAAGTTGCGGATTAATATAAATGAGATATTATTCGCAGCGTAAACTGAGAAGAAATACATATAATTTTTTTTAAAATTACAAACGCACGCAGGAAATGTATTACACCGTTTATATAGTTTTATAGCGTCATATTAGATAAAATGAGAAGATGCCGGCAAACTGATACTAAAAGTAATAATATCTCTACTCGAATGTTGTAATTTAGAAATGCATTTTTTGGAAGGCGTCTGTTTACTTAGTTACTTATTATTTTATCCATACTTTGTACCGCGTGAAAGAGTACGTGCTTCGCTCCCGAACTCATTCTATACGGAATAAAAATATGCCTGAAATAACCTTTGAAATAAAATTATAAATAGAGAAATTAAATTTTAACATAAAATAAACATATAAAAATCTACAAGACTAAAAAATAGCTAAAAAAAAGACTAAAAGACTAAAAAAATAAATTCAATATTTTGTAGAAAAAAAGTAAAGTAAAGAGGTTCTCTGAACCACCCTGGCCGTTCTAGAGTGAACGACAAAGTTTAGGTCCCGCAATAAAAATGTTTAACATTTAGAATGCACCACTTATTGTGCCGACAAGTCATGAACACCAGATGAATTAAAACATAATATAACAAGCGACTGGATGCTTGAGTAGATTATGTATAAATTCGAGTGAGTAGAAGTGACTGGTCAAATGAGTAATACTTTGTTAAATCTCAACAGTCAATTTCATCAAAGGTTTCAGGTTCCTCTAATTATAGCATCTACAGGGTATCCCAAAAGTCACGCCTCATATGAAAAACTATCAAAATATCAATAAAAATCATGGATTTAATTTCAGACATAATTGATGCATTCAATCACGAGATAATGATTTATTTGCAGTGACAAGATCGAGTGGCACAATTTGAGCAGTTGAAGCAGCACATGATTATTTGAAAAAAATGACGTAAACTAAAATAGGCAAAATTGAATTTTATTCGATATGTTTGGGAATCAGTTCTCCATCGATGAAGAATACGTATTAAATTTTAACAATTTTTGAAATCATTATCTTATCTGTTAAACATTTTCTATATTTCCATGTTAAAAAATTATCGCAACATATTTATCAACAAGTAATTTGTTATTTAATTAGTAAATGTTATTTCCAATTCAATGTTTATTTATATTTTATGAAAATAAATGTACCATGTTATATATAATGGTACCAAACACATTTTCCGCCAAGTAGATGCAATAAAGCACTATTAGACTATTTTCGTAAAAAAATCTTAATATCCTCCACGAAATTTCAACAGCTATCTTTTTCAAAAAGAAGTTCATAACAAATTTTCATAAAATAAGAATAGAATTAAAAAATAAAATGATAATAATATATTTTTAAAATTCTAAACGCTACTAATAGAACATTTTTATCAGAAACATACCATTTCATGATATTTCCTTGACAGTTAGTGTTCTCAAGATTTATTTAAGTTGTAGGTAGTTACACTGTACAAAAATGAATCTATGATGAAATGTCGTATATGGAATGTCCTTTACTATCTTAGAGAAAATGTGTAAAAAAATAACAATGTCGTATAAGAATAATTCATAGCTATATTTTTAAGAATGCGCATTTATGTATAGTTACCGATTGTAATTGAAAGGATGGCACTGTTATGCATATTAAATGATTTCGAAATTTATTGACTATCACTAAATAATACAAATCCACGAAAGTATTGAATTATGATGCAGTTTATTCAAATATTTATTTCAGTGTGAGGCATTTTATTACAATATAGATTTTGTAATTTATATGGAAGCTAAAATTATATTACACTTTGAAAAGTTCCCAATACATTTTAAGTTAATCAATTTTTATTTACGACTTGTATCATTTGGATGTTGACCCCAGATCTACCAGATGTTGCCCCCAACGTACTCACCCGTGTGATAGACCTGGCGTCCCTTGATAAGCGAGCGCAGGGTGGCGTGAATAAGCTCGCGCGGCGGCAGCTGCATCTTCCGGTACCACTCGGCCAGCTTGGCGCAGATGGAATCGAAGGAGGAGTCCCGCTGCCAGCAGTTGAGGTCGAAGATGATGTAGCAGAGCGCCTCGTCCAGCGGGACAAACTGGGCCTGACAGACGCCGGCCATGTCCACCGAATTCACCTCCCCTGCGAGCGAGAGAGAGAGAGAGAGAGGGCATCACAGTGAAATTATTGCGAATCTGCTAAAAGTGAGTAGTAAATCTTACATCCAAATCTTATTTACCAATGTCCCTATTGTTAATGTGTGTGTCCCCGTCTTTTCAGTTTCGCTTAAATTGGTATCATCTGAATCAGAATAATCACACTCCAGTAGAAGACGTGACTGGCTAACCTTTTTTTAAATAGCATCCAATTTTCTTATAAATATAAAAAACATGCAATTTTGACATATATTTCTCACCTCGTGGACCTTATTTATTTTAAATCTATATCAACTTCTCAACACGGAATAACTAATAATACTAGAGTGCGGCTAAACATTTAAACATGTTTTTAACAATTCTATTTAAACAGAGCAGATTCGTTACCTCCATGTGAAGGACTGAATCAACCTGAACGAGTATTTGGTGTCATGACATAACGTCACCATGATAAAATAGATAATAATAAATAAAAATGATTCTGATATTCGTCCGTCTAAAGAAACTAAGTATTTGTCCATTTAATAATTATATCGATACGAATAAACAAACGTTTGTATTAAAATAATTTTTTTAGTTTTGAATTTGGTGACGTTTTGTCATGGTGACGTTTAACAGAGTATTTACTGCGCACTGAATTAATTTACTGGAATCAAGCCACCATTTTTGCAAGTGATCCTCTAAAAAAACATTAAAGTTAGCGGCGTCTTGTTAAAAAGAGTAAAATGCTTGATATTTCACGAGAAATTGTTGACAGATCATCTGCGCTTCTCCTGCACGCAAAAAAGTTTTATTAATGGAGGACAATTTATTATTACAAATAGCTCGCTTTAAATCCGCCTATTAAATATATTTAAATTATTTTAATATATTGTTATAAAATAGTTTATTAAATACAATTACATATCACAAAACATATTTATGTAAAAGATTAATTGTTTTTTTACAATGTTCATTTTAAAAATTTTACTATATGAAGCATAACGTATTGTAGAATAATATGAAGTATAATAATGAGATAGTATATCAACTAAAATTGATTTACAAGAATTAAATAATATATAACCGTGACTTAAATATATGAAAAATGCGTATAATAAGTTTACTAAAATGAATGGATAAATATTACCGAAACAACATTTAGTGCATTAAAAATGAATAACGCATACTTTGGATAATAATTCGTTATATAGGCAAATGAGTCAATTGTAATATCTATATAACCTGATAGATAAGTTATTTACAGGATAAATATAACAGTAACATATTTTAGGCGCACAGCTTAACCTAATCTTTTGGAAGCCTATTTAGATGAATATTGTGGGGCAGTCGAAATGACCCACTATTGTATTTTATCTATTCAGTTGTATACGATGTAGATTATCAAGACGATTTTAAATATTTAATTAATTTGTTTTTTAATGAGATGAATCGCTAGCTGTCTATTCAGACATTTTTTTAATAAGCACCATTTTTAATTGACTACATTTTGATATAGACGAAATTTGTAAAATGGCTAAAAAAAGGTTATTTTAGCCGATTTTAATGAATGTATTACAACATTAAGTTTTCCAGTTTATTTTACAAAAACATGGAATCAAAAGTGCGTTAAAGCATTAGGCAGGTATTTAAATGTTTATAAATATAGCCCTAAACGATCTTCACCCCTTCCCTTGGGTGGAGTCTAAATGGCATGACTTTTATATTTATTAACTAATAAAAAATTTTACAAGCATAATCTCATATCAGTTAATTATAATAAATAATGAATCAATTATTTACAAAAAAATAAACAAAAAAACATATTTTTGTTAAACATAAATTTGTTAATGATGAATAAATTATATGTATAGTACTGCTACAATTAATTATTTAAAACATCAAAATAAATAGTATTAACAAGAACACAGTGTACTGTGTTCTTGTTCATACAATGTGATGCAATGATGATGCACAACATGATGATGCACAATTTTATATATAATGTTAAAGTAATGTAAAGATTCCCATTGAACATATTTATGTTTACCACTAAATATGTGAAATATTATAAAATAATTGCTTCAAATTTATAATGTATATGTTATTATACTTCATAGCGAGATATTCACTGACCATCTACCAGTCGGAGCGAAGCGGAAACGAGTTTATGTTTTTGTGTATATCTCCTATACACAGAATGTAATATCTTTAATAATTTACTATAAAAGCTCTAAAGAGTTTTTATATAATATCTTCCAATAGAGTATAGTCTATGCTTCTGCAAGTTATCTTTAAGTGAGATTTAATTTCCGGGAGTTAATTTAAACAATAACTACCAGAAACAACCTTACTAAAGCAAATAGTTATGACAAATATTTAGAATTATTTTTTTCATGAGTTTTGTATAGTTACCATCATCATGCATTTAACTTTCAAGATTGCACGTTAAAATTCCTTTGCAAATTTGAATTAATAAAATATATTAATTGAAAATCGACTAATAACTATATATCAATTTGTAATATAGAGTTAAATATATAGATAATAAAAAAGTATAATACAAAAAACAAACCATATGTTAAATTATTTTATAAGAACGGATAGAAGCATTTATAAATACCACAAAGGGCGGATACATGGGGGATGTCTGGGGTGTACTACCCCCTCGTTAAATTTTGTGATGCCCTTTTTATTAAAAAAAAATAAACCTTCTTAGTATTAAAAGACTTATATCCTTATCAATATTATTGGGGCCTTTTCTTTGTTAATATTTATGGAATTTGAATGGTTTTACTGGTCACTTTCCCTTCTAGATCAATACTTTTCCTTCTCGATCAATACTTTTCCTTCTCGATCAATACTTTTTTTACTCGATCAATACTTTTTTTACTCGATCAATACTTTTTTTACTCGATCAATACTTTTTTTACTCGATCAATACTTTTCTTTCTCGATCAATAATTTGCCTTTTTTCTAATAAATACTTCAAACTAATTCTACATTTACCATGTTCCCATTTATCTACTCTATATACATATATGTGCCTTTTTAGTCAGAATTTGTTTATCTTTCTTAATTATTTGTCTAAATTTTCATATTATTTAATTATTTAATATTGTACCTACTAATTTTCGTACCTGTTCTAATGTGATATAATTTATATATATATAAAGGATTGATCATTGATATAATGAAAAATATTCTTTACATACACTTCAAAATAGTTTCACACATACATATAATGATTCCTTTTTCGGGGGGCTTCACCCCTTATAAACCCATTTTGGTTATTCTGCATATAGACCTCGTCCGGGAACCTAGCCTTAATATCTAATTGTGCACTTCACCTAGATTCCTATTCCTTGAAAAAATAGTCATATGTGTCCTTTTTAATAGCATCCCATTATTCCAAAAAATCTGGATCCGCTCATGTCAAATGTCAATTTTAAATCTAATTCTATGAAAAATATCATATCCTTGTATTTGATCTACATAACTGTGACACGAACAGCCGTTGTATTTTACATGTGATGAACAAAAAAATGTTAATTTAAAATAAAAATTTATATAAAAAACTGTAAAATAAATTACAAATAAAATAGTATTTTGTATTAGTGATAAAATAAAGACTCGAGAATAATTGATCATAAAAAGATACGAGACATTATAATGTGCGTATAAGGCAATACAAATAAATAGACGTGCAACCCCATATTACCTTTCAAATAAGTCATAACATTAGTAAAACTGATGAATCATATTGACTATTATTAGGAATATTAAAACTCGACATATACTAAAAGGGAAGACTGGTCTATCAGAAACGTTAATATGATTGAGAGTGATGGATTATTACATTATGGGTTTCCCTTCCGAATAATTTATGATTATACTTTCCTTTGATGTGAAGGATCGACAGAAAAGTTTAGTCTTTAGCAGGAAAAAGGCTACTTGATAAAAGAAAATATGTTTTACAATGAAATAAAGATATTTATCAATGTCTAATAGTGATTCACACAAAAACACCGATGACACTTTTATACGTTTATAATTTTTAATTCAAATGTGTTCAGTACAATAATACTAATACTATAATCCATATTTTAGATTCACAATATTTCAGAAAATCTTAAAACATAAAAGATTTTTATATTCAAATTATGACTATAAAATCTAATTAACAACTATATTGGAACCCTAATATTTCTGAATAATATTTCAAATATGTAATTATTACATATACTATGCTTCTAAGTGAACCTTATAGAAGGTTAATCAAAATAAGTATAGCTTTATCTAAGCAAAACATATTCCATTAGTAATTTAAACCTAACAAATAATATAATATTGACAATTTTATTTCGACAGCTTGTAAAAGTTATAAATACCAATAGCAATCAATATTAAGTAATTATAATTATTTTATATAAAAGCTGAAATTTAAAAAAAATGCGTTGACAAATATACAGAATGAAATAATTCGCATAAAATCGGGAGGTTGTGCAGTGACACGGCAATCAATTAATATTATATAATGAAAAAAATTAATACACCTAAACATAACTTATGTATAAAAATACAGACTGTATTTGTCTTAAAAATTAATATCCACTGATTAAACTAAAAGCTGGAGCTTAAACGTGCATAAAACAACTATAAATCCACCCATTAACTTCTCTCACTGGGTTTGTAAGTGTCTCAATGGAAAGAAAAACAC
The DNA here is from genome assembly GCA_034780555.1 of Coelogynopora nodosa. NCBI lineage: Eukaryota > Metazoa > Platyhelminthes > Proseriata > Coelogynoporidae > Coelogynopora > Coelogynopora nodosa. Next base: position 8,238 of record JAUZND010057365.1, read on the forward strand.
CGACATATAAACATTCTGTCTCGTTCATATAACATCCGCTGGAGGTAAACAATTTCCTATAGTGATTACTGCAGAAAAATTATTAGTGTTAAAATATAATTTGGTACAATTAGGTTGTTGTGAATATTTAAAATGGTTGAAGGTCATGGCGATAAGCTTAACTAGAAGGTTTAACTTAGACTAATATTCTAGAAGTAAAACATTATTTTATTAAGTAGTTAAAATGAATAGTAAAAAAAGAAGATTTTTACTAATAAATATAGAATTAGTCCCAATAGGTGGTAGAAAATGTTGCATATAAATCTAATCATTTAGTATTTGTAAAGAGTTTTCGACTTCCCCTGATAATAATGGTAAGAACATCAATATACAGTAAAATAATATTAAAAAAATATATATTATTATATTGTAAAGTACAATTATTTATATTACTACTATTGCATGATACAATATACATTATTATATAAATATTTTGTCGGTTGCAAATAGTTTAACCAAGGATAATTAAATCTTCATTGGAATTTAAATATACTAAGAATCACAAAGTGATAAAACAATTATTCAAAAATGCTTACTGCATAACTAAGTATATATAATGTGTTCATAACTGCAAACATACGCATTTATAATATTAACTATTGTGCCATTTTCTGTGCCATGTGTTACTTTTTAGTAGGTAGTCAAGCAAAACAAATGCCATAAAGATTAGTCCAAACTAAGAAAATGATTTTTTTTTATTAATTACATATTTAAGTGATAATGATATCGGCAAATGAATATAAATGAAATAACACAAGGAATCTTTTATTAATTTTTATGGAAAACATAATTCACTAATCGTGTTTGAGAAGTTTAAATACTCGAGCATCTTAATCAACCAGGCCATAATGAAAATAACATGAAAGTAACACTAATAGATACCAACCCACAATGGTCTAAAGATGATCGACTCTCCCGGGATAACTTTTTTCATTTCTTTATTTAATACTTGAAGTCCTACTCGCAATAATAAACGTCATGGTGATTAGTGAAATATGTTTATAATGTAGTTGTTTTTAGTTTGTAAATTACATTAATATTTTTCAAATCTGCTTAATGATTTGTTTGTAATATATAACTTATGTAATAATTTTAAACTATTGATTATCTTGATTTAATTTATATTAATTGCTTCTTAATTAATTATTTTTTTAATGTTATTTTGATATATTAACTTATGCCTTGATAAATAGAACAAGTTCTCGAATACACGTTCGGCTAAAAAATATTTTCCTACATTTTTTTTTCTCCAAAATGTAGTAAATTCATTGTTTTAAATACTCAACACAGATCTATAATAATATATAGTAAGAACTCTACACATGTATGAAGTGTTTATTGTAGGCTTAATTAATTATTGTAGTAAAATAATGAAATGTATCAAATATTATACAGTAAAATACAGTAATATGAATCCTTACATAAATTTGATTGTGAACTGCACTTTTAACATTTATTTTAAATTCGATGTTAACATTTTATTGTCAAAAACGAAGTTCATGTTTCAATAGTAGTTTATCAAAAACACTTATTGTTTACAATACGTGAATTTTTGACGGAAATAATAAAAATGTGTACTTTAATTTTTTTGACTGAATATAAAAATGTTTTTCACGGATGTTTTACAACAGTTGTATTTGCTCTTTAATTGCGTAGTTAGCTCTTAAAGCAAGTACAAATGGTATGATAAATATATTTTTAGATGTAGATATTGTATTTTTTAGATATCCACAATTTAAAAAGTTATTAAAGTTGATGAGAATCACGAATGAGGGCTGAATTAAAGAATTAGGGAAATTTTAATGGTTCTGTAAAAGATTGAAAAATTAACAAGAACTGATTTCAAATAATATCATTGAATCATTTAAATTTACTCCCATGTGAGTTAATATAAATTAATCAAAATAAAATATGTATAAGTCATATATAGGATTTGAATTTAATTTTTTTTATATACACGAGAAAATTGATATGACGAGGTAAAGAAGCGAGTGATGAAAGTACCCTCTTACAACGAGTTAATTTATACAAAAAGTTTAATTCGTGAATTTGGATAGAAACACTTGCAAAATTTCCTAATTTTATCAGGAACTATTACACTTAAAATTTTTTTATAAAATGTACAATGTCGCAATGCATATTATTGAATACGTAACTCAGTGAGTAAATTACCATTATTAATTGCGATTTGCTGGTTTTGTTTCGGAGAATTTGCCCAACGATAAAAAATCTGAAATAGTATACTCACCAATATTCTCAATAGTATAACCCTTTGGAGAACGTAGGAGTCGCTTATTCCACGCCAATTTGAGTGCTTCTAAGTGAAGATCGAGGCCATCAACAAGGAGGGCACTGGGTAGCAAATGACCCACAAGTCGACAATTATTCACCGCTTCACTTAGATTAAGATTCCAGAAAAGTACATCGTTAGCCACTTGAAAAGCTAGGAACAGGTCAGAACTTGTTAATTTTGGTACACGATCGGACATTGTTGATAGTATTATGACTAGCGAGCGGCCTGTTAGTGGTGTTTTCCGAGACATTTTGATACACTCCACTGCTCTGAAAAATTCGAATATTAATAGGACACAATAATGAAGAAATATTGGTGTATGAATATTCCTTAATATTTATATTTAAAATATTTACAGAAAGAAATAATAATAAAATAAAATTAATCGAATTTATTTAAAAAAATGAAATTATTTGTCATTTCTACCAAAGAATTCGTAAAAATCTTGTAATAAATAATTTTATTACTATCTCCAGACCTAATCACAATCAATTTGATTTATTAATTATAATTTATATAATAAATAATTATACAATTATATAATTAAATGAAAATTTATACTTATACAATTAAAAATACTCCAATTAATCATAACTTGCCCAACAGTTCTGTGAAAAAATGTAACAGGTTAACTAAACATGTTTGGAAAAGGTGCCTCTTTCACAGAATTGTGATTGATAAAACTTAAAATTAAAAGACCGGTGATGTTGTCTATAAATTTATAAATTAAATTAATATAAACAAATATAAATTATAAAGCTATTTATAAATTAACATTTATAAATAGAATCGCCATATTTTTCACTTTATTTTGTTAACTAAAACAATTTGTGGACTTAATAATAAATATTTGAACACGATATAATCATAGGTGTTTTAGACTGTTAGAATGTTAAACAGAAAATAATGGGTTGACCAAATTTATCACAATAAAAACGTTCAGAAATAATAATTTTATATGTACGTCCACTAACAAATAGCCAGTCGAATTGAAATAGCAAAGTTATCTGTCTATTATATAGTAAAGAAATAGTTTATCCAAAAGAACCCCCAAGAGTAAAATGAATAAAGTTTCTACATCATGGCAAACTTAACCAGCTACTGTTGTTCAGCAAGAACTACAAAATTGAAATAAGACATTACTCAGTTAAATGATGAAACAACAATTGATAGTTTGTAGAAAACATAGTGAGTGGACAATTGAAGATTGGTCTAAAGTAATGTTTTTAGATGAATCTAGTTTTGTACAAGTGTCATACTTAGAAGACCTGATCGGGAAAGATTCAATTCGAGTGACATAGTGGCTACAGTCATGAATCCACCAACTGTTTGGGATAGTTTCTTTTTATACAACATGTGTGGTATATTCTTTCTTACTAAAACAACAAGGAATGGAGAAAACTATCTACAAGTACTGAATAAAAAACTAAAATTCACTTGAAGATTAAAAAAATCTTAATTTTCTCCTTGACTCTGCTATTTGTCACAAAGCCAAAAACGTGATAGTTTAGCTTAAAAGAGAAAAAATTGCTGTGATGTTATCACCTGGAGAATTTCAATTGAAGTTCAACAATTTTTTTTAAATGGAACAAAAAATCATTTATTCAGATAAATAAAGGTTACAGGCTTTTTATAGTTGATTATTATTAATAATAATGTTAATAAAGGTCACATTAACATTATTAAAAGTGCTTTACATCACATTAATGGCATATCTCAAATTGTCCAATCATTATAATAAATTGCATTCAATTGGCATATGAAGGCAGTAACTGCCTTTTCAGAATTTTCAAATCTAGTCCCTCTGAGAATTGTATTGACTTGAGTGAAGATGTAGAAATCACAGAGTCCAAGGTCAAGGCTGCATGGAGGTTGAGTTATCAACTGAACATCACATTCATTAAACCAAAACATGGTCTATTGGAGTCTGTACAGGGCTTATCATTGTACATAATCAGTATATGTAAGTTTAAGATGATGGTTGGTTGCTGCTGTCAAAACCTTTGGAAAACATTCTGTTGTCAAAAATATAGCAGTAACAGTTCACTGCATGTCTGCACCATGACCTAGAACACATAAGGGGATGGGTTGTGCCCACTTCCTCCCACAGAGAGGATTGCTTCAACTTCAATATTGGATGTAAAATCTAATAGACATTACTAAATGATAGTCCAATCATTCTAGACATCATTTAGATTTTAATTCATGAAACTTCTTTCACTAACTTTGCTACCACAACTTCTTGAACAACAGTTGGTTCTAAAAGGTACTAATCTGAGCAGTCTTCATACTCCATGGACTTCCAGCTACAGCAAAACTTAGAATGCTATTTATAGACCATCTGTTCAACAGGACAATATTATCTGATTGCAATTGATAACCTTTATAAAATATTATTTAGGTTGATCTCTATCTTATAACTACAAATTTTTGAAATTTAAATTTTGAGGCTTAATTTCTTTAAGATTTGAATAGAATTATTAATAATAATTTGATTAATAATGAATTTTATATTCCAAATGTATATTACAAATTAATATTGCTCCTGTTACTACTCCATTATAATTACAAAACATATATTTACATAAAAATAATATTAATAGTTAGTAGTAAACACATATGTTTATATCATTATCATCTAATATTCAAATATATAAGAATATTACAATTTTTACCTTAATAAATTATAATCAACTTTGTATCCCATATATTATAAACTAATCTAATATATTATAAATAATTAATTACTTTATAATTTACACATTTTTTTTAGATAAACAATAAACCAAAAAAGACATATTATATACAATAAACATGTTTTTTAAATTATAATTAAATTAAGTATTAGCCAACTAAAACAATTTATGCAAAATTGAATAAACATTCTATTTTTTTTCACAATTTAGGATATTTACTACTATAATATTAAAAATATTTTATTATTATATGCATACTATACTATAAATAATATTAAAAGAATTATTGCTGATAATAATAAGATAACTCATTAAGAAATATATTTTAATCTTTGTAATTTTTATTATATGTTTATATATATTAAGCAAATATTGAATATAAGTATAAATAAAAGGAATAATACAATTTGTTCATTATAGTTATATTATAATACTACATAATATAAATATAATCACTCTATGGATTCTATATTGGTGCTAAATAAGTAAAAATTAATATTTATACTTAATAAAAATTACATAAAGATATATTCTCCTAAAAAGCAATACATATTTTTTAAATATAAAAGGATATGTATAACTTTATATAAATTATTATATTAGGTATAATGCATAAGTAATATCTTATCTATCTGTATGCTACTTGTTATATATTAATAGAAATATGAAATACCTATAGTTAGTTAATTGTAGGAGTATAGCTTTATATTTAAATATTATGATGTAAACTTTTAATAAGAAGTACTTTATATTGTATATCTCTTTTTGGATTAGTATTAGTATACATTATAAATTAGGTATAAAAATTATTATAAATTAAAATTATTATTTTAAAAAGATACAGAAAATCTTACTTCAAAAATTCTTAAATAATTTTATAAAATAGTCCTTAGGAATATATATATTATTTTAATATTTTTAATATTTTCTATTATATTAATGTATTCTATATTTAACTAAAGGTTGTATTATTTATATGAATATAAGCATGTATTAATAATAATTATTTATATGGATAATGAGAGTTAACAGATATTAGTTTATATAATATAAACCCAAAAATGTAATAATTAAATAAAAATTATATATATATATATATATTTATAATGTTTATACTGATATATTAAATAATATAAAATTATTTACATTATTGTAATATTTATAAAAAATAATATTTATTACAGATTTTATTATAATAAATTAAAATATTACATATAATATTAACATATATTAGTTTATATAATATAATTATAAACACAAAAATGTAATAATTAAATAAAAATAATATAGATATATATATATATTTATGTTGTTTATACTGATATATTAAATAATATAAAATTATTTACATTATTGTAATATTTATAAAAAATAATAGTTATTACTGACAGTAATACTGTTATTTATAAATTTATGTAAACTTTATTATTATAATTATATATATTATTTAAAAAAAATTAAAATTTTTATTATAACATATTTTAAGAATAAGTTTTGAATCATAAGTAAATGGGCAAGATCTGGTCCTGTAGGCCTTATATATACTTAAATTTGATTTTGAATATATTTATCTTTATATGAAAATAATTATTTAATATTATTAATGTCAATTTTCTTATAATAAATAAATTATAATGGAATATATAAATTATATTATTTTTTTAGTTTTTATTATTTCAACTTTTTAATCCATTGATCCAGTCATAGCCATAGGCATAGATATTCCATGTATATAAGTATATATTATTAGAAATATTATAAATATGAAAGACCTTATTATAGAAATAATACTTAAAGAGCTATAAATATACATATTACAAGATATAAAAACTCAATTGTTAATGCTAAATATTATTCTATTTAGCCAGTATACTGTTCTACTTGTATAACCTATGGGCCATGGCTATGATGGTCCATTGGCATATTGGCAATCACACTCCCATCAGACTCCCTGGTGGGAACTGGTACTAATACTAATAAGATTGATGAGGCTTTGATGAAATATCTGTCAAAAGTCAAAAAATATCTAGAGGGCCCAAATAAAATTTTGTTGAACCATTGTTAAGATGCTTCCGACGATCATGCATCTAATTATAGAATATATATCAATTATCATTGACACTGTCACTGACCCTGAGGGCAGCTGACTGCCGAGGACAACTTACCAATTTATAATGATGTGACAAATAATAGTTTATTCAATTAAAATAACATAATATTTTTCAATAAAAGTACACCATAATATATTTTTGTGTGCGATGATTATTTGTATTATATTAAAATTGTTCTAAACCAAAAATATTTTTAAATGCTGCGCTATTTACTTGTAATAAAATAATTGATGTATTATAAGAAAATAACGCCAAAACTATTTCACAATAATAATAAAATATTATTTTAAAACATTTATTAATTAAAAATATTTGTAATTTATTATGTATCGTTTATTATTTCATTGTTACTTAATGCATTGATGCAAAAGCATCCAATGCGAAAGTAGTCAACAAAGTTTATATGATAATAATAAAACAATATAAACGTATAATAACTCAATTTAATTAATTATTATTATTATTTTTTTTTTTTTTTTAGATTTACAGTTTTATATATAATATATTTAGTATGTATAGGTAAATCGATATATCTATATATATATATATATATAGGCTATATAGAATGGCTGCAGTCCTAAAATGGCGTCACGCATTGGACAGGGAGGCAGAGTTTCCAAAAAAATTGACTTTTGTGACGAAGGAGGGAAGGAGAATTGAAGAAGATGTGACGTCACATATTTCGATAAATTATTAAAAAAATTAAGTAAAATTCAATGATTTGCATATTTTATGTTTGTTTTAATAAATTATTATATATTACCTTCACCGTCATCATCAGCCCGTATCGGCCCACTGCAGGGCGAAGACCTCAGCTTGACGTTTCCACATTGATCTGTTGTTGGCTAATTGCTTCCAGGTTGGTACTTTCGTGAACATACGGATCTCGGCTTCCCACAGCGCCATAGGTCTGCCCCTCGTCCTTTATTCCCGTCCCTCGGAATCCATTCTGTCAATCTTGAGGTCCAAAGGTTATCTTGTTGTCTCGCAATGTGACCTGCCCAGTTCCATTTACTGATCTTTATTCTCTTGATGATGTCATCAACCTTCTAATCTCCGTATTCCTTATTCTGTCTCGCTTTGTAACATTAATCATCTATCTTTCTATCGCTCTTTGTGTGTTCTTGAGCTTGTTCACCATTTTCTTCGATGTTGCCCACGTTTCTGATACATACGTCATAGTTGGAAGGATGCATTGATTCAATACTTTCGTATTTAAAGGGGTTGGAAGGGTGCTTTTCATGATGTTGTTTAGTCTACCAAATGCCTGCAATTCGAGAATGATTCTTCTCTGGATTTCGCTTGCTTGATTCATTTCTTGGAGGCTGATTTTTTGCCCTAAGTATATGTAGTCATTTACTTTTTCAATTTCTTGGCCTTATATTTCGATTTTTTCTGAAGTCCCTTTGTTGTTGATCATCCCTTTCGTTTTTGAGTAATTGATCTTCAGTCCACTCTTTCTACTCTCCTTTTGAAGGTTATTTAACATTTTTCACAGTCTTTTATGTTATCTGCAATGAGAACTATATTATCTGCGAATTTTAGATGGTTAAGTTGTTCTCCAATTATATTTATACCTTTGCGCTCCCAGTTAATATTGCTGAAAAGTTGCTAGAGGCGGGCTGTAAACAGCTTTGGTGAAATGGTGTCGGCTTGTCTAACACTTTTCTTGATGTTGATTTTTGTCTCGCTGTTGGACACTGTTGGGGTCGATGTACAATTGGTGTAAATATTTTTTAGAAGGTGGATACCTCGGTTTTGTCAGTGCCTAAAGAATAGCTTCTATTTCTATCGAATCGAAAGCTTTTTCGAAATCCACATACATAAGACAAAGAGGCATATTATAGTTCTTGCACTTGTCCTTGACTTGATTGATAAGTGTAGGAACTAGATATGCCTCTTTGTCTTGTGTATGTGTAATGTTATATAAACTTTATTCTGGTATATTTTTATTTTTTCTATCTCTATTTCTAATTTCCGGGATGAAAACATCTACAATATTCCATAGTTTGGTACGTGTCTACGAGAAAGCTAATCCTGAAAATTCTACAAGTCGCAGTTAGTGTCCATCAGATGTTGGAGAAATTTGGAACAAGGTAAAGTCAAAGTCGATCCTGCAACTAGTAATCAGCCTCTTTATGAAGCAGTGAAAAATACGTTCGACATTTGGAAGAAAGTAGAAATGACTAAAAAGAGTTCTCGTTGTCATTTTAGTCAAAGGTGTAAGGTATATAACTATACAGCCCGTGGAAACAGCAAACTCGAATCGAGCTCGAATTGTCGACTCGAATACGAGATCGAATTTGTCTGCCGGAATCGAGATCCAATTTGTCTGCAGGAACCGAGCTCGCAAATTCGAGATGGATTCGAGCTCGAATTTATATGAATTTTTCCCCCAAAAATCGAAATCCCATTAAAACTATAAATAATTCAAATTAAATAGAGCCAGACAAAAACAAACAATATATTTAAGTATGTTATTGTGGGCATTATAAAGTTTCATAATTCATATAATAAAAAATAAATAATTCCAGTAGTTAAAACTTCCATTATATATACAATATATATATATATATTTCGGATAACTTCCTTGAACACTATAAATAAAAGCATTATTAATTTATGGACTCATATTTCAAATATGTGAACATTTTTTAAAATTTAAACAAGATGATTATATATATCAATTGTTGTAAAAATGAAAAAATTTCAATTTAAAAATTAATACGCAATATATGTACAGTAGATAAGTATATTATGTCGATAACTATAGATAGATATTATACATAAAATTGCATAATGTTATTTCTATACAAATGTAGAACATAGAGATATCCATAAACGATCCCGATTAATTGTTGGCATATCATCACGGATGTGGATAGCTTCTTTAATGTGTCCGTTGGGGTGATCCTTAGCTTATTCTAAAATTCTTGCAGTAAAAGGAACATTTGGTATGTGTTAGGGATTATGGCATTTATTGTCGTGTTCTGCCATGACTGACATCTTAAAATCCCCTTTGTGAATAGCTGTATTATGTACCTTTATAAAGTACCCTATATAACGCATTTTACAAAAAGAAAAACGTTATACTTGTACAATAGTACAATAAGAATTAACTTGTTCTATTTGTAATGATAAATATATCGGGGAAACCAAAAGAGAACTAAATGTTGGTAGATTCTTTCGTAAGAAATTCTCGAGATCTTCTCGGCTATCGAAGTCAGGTTGTCCATCGTTTTGA
>JAUZND010057376.1:1787-18619 GCA_034780555.1 Coelogynopora nodosa
TCAGTATTAAACACAACAGTTCAGTTGTCATAGCAACACAACTAATAACTTCACGTCAGTATTAAACACAACAGTTCAGTTGTCATAGCAACACAACTAATAACTTCACGTCAGTATTAAACACAACAGTTCGGTTGTCATAGCAACACAACTAATAACTTCACGTCAGTATTAAACACAACAGTTCAGTTGGCATAGCAACACAACTGATAACTGTCGAAATCATCAGGTACAGTAGTTAAGTACTCACTTTTTAAGAGGGCGTCATAATCTAAGAAATGACAGTGAAAATGGTTCATGAATTATGACGATAATCAATATATTTAAATATTCTTTTTGCATAATGATAATATTTTTTAATTTTAATGATTGCATTATTTCAAGTTCACTTTGGTGGATATGTATATTGGTTCTGTTTTTACATACTGATCAACCTAAAAATTAATAATATCCATAAAAAGTGACAATTACCACCGTATTTTTTCCGTATATTGTAGATGTGTTTCGATTCACAAACGTCAATGAGAGAATACTGCTTAAATGGAAGTTTTTATTCACATTATACGGAGGGGGGTCACACCAGTTGACGCACCAGTATTTAGCATATGCGGTTAAATATTCTCCATCAATTCAGTACAATATGGTGTAGTTTTTCACTGCGATTCTAAATATGTCATCTGTTCTCTAATCAGACGATTGGTTAGCTGTCGATTTAGTGACAAAGATGTGCTCATTGTAGTGTTTTAGATTATTGATGACATCGTACTAGTTATCAGTAAGCGCCAAACTAATCAATGAGCGGAAAGTATGCCAGAATGTGGTGAAACAAGTGGCCCGATAATGTGGCATAAAAAGTTTAAATGAATTAAGAATTAGGCGGCTGGTATTGAAAATGTCAGATTGGATTATAGCATCAGTAAATATTGAATAGTAACCTAAACGATGAAAGACTGGTGGTGCAATATGACCCCCCCTCCCCTCGACCCTCTAGAGTTAATATGGAAGGAGGAACGTCATTTATCCCTGCCAATTAATCTGTTTTATTGTCAATGTCATGGCTCACGTTATGAGGAGATGAGGTATTACTCAGTAATTATCTGCTTAGCTGCTTCAAACGATAGAAACACATTTTCAGTAAGATCAAATACTGTGAACTACATATCTGAGCTGGGTCGCGTTGTCGAACTTACCTCCCAGCTCTGTACCAACGTCGTTTCGTGCCGTGCCGTGCGATACACTCCAAAGTTGTGAATATAACCGAGCTACAAAGGCCGCTCGCCAACGTTGGTCGTATATATATAGTCGTCACACACATACAACACACTGTTAATGGACTCCGATTGCAATATGGTGGATTGATTGTGTAAGGAAGGAACTTCAATATCGTCTATTTGAGTAATCACGCGATGCCATCTGACATAGAAAGAGCCAGCGAGCGAGTGTTAGGAGCGAGCGAGAGAGAGAGAGAGAGAGATATGGTGGTAGATATCAATGAAGCTTCCTTTTTGGATAGTTTCCATATTTTTAAATAAAGAGAATTGTAATAATCTAGTGTGTTACATGAAATATTTTCAACAGTTTTATACGTATGTTGTACAGACTAATTCATGAACGAGAGATTGTTGTCAAAGGCCCAAATACTGGTTGCTCAATGTATCATTATCAACTCTTTACTATCTAGAGATTATCTCGTTTCTTATAACCCAGAATAATACTTGTGTTAATTAGTATCTGTTTCCATGGGAACACGAACTTGATCCATCATTACCAAGGTGTTTGTGTGAGGGGAGGGGAGGGGAGGGGAGGGGGGAGGTCACCTTAGACCCCCCTGTGTTTGTCTTTTGACTGCTCACAATCTACTCCAGAGATATATTTATGTATAATTATTTTCAAGTAATCCATGACCTGAAATGAGCCCATCTTTGTCACTAAATAGACAGCCTAACCAATCGTTCATATTTCAAGCGGGTTTAGTATCTCCTTTTAGATCTACAGTGTTGCACATTAAATACACTTATACATCCACGTCACAGCGTATGTGACGCAGTGATGATACTAACCGAGACATCGTCTGCCATCCGAGGCGAGGTAGTAGCCGGGAGGGCACTTGCAGTAGTAGCTTCCGTCCGTGTTGCAGCACTCGTTCTGACAGCCACCGTTCCTGTCGGAGCATTCGTTGATGTCTGCGTCGAGCACATGCAACAACACAATAACAACACAAATGGCACAAGTGGCACAAATGGCCCAAATGGACAGGACAAGACAACGATAGGTAGGGATATGCTCAGGACACGTGTATTCAACGAAATGGTACTACGATTAATGAAAAGGTCTGTTTATTAATTAATATTATTTGTAGGTTAAATGCATTATATTCAATAACAAAAAGTAATGCATCATAATTAGCGGAATTGTGGAATTTTTTTTAAGAAAATAAGAGGTACTGTTTTACTGAAATTAGTGTGATGTTTACATTTGATGCGACAAAAAAGAATTCAGGTGTCTAAAATTATGTTGTTCTTCACAAATAACTTGCATTATAAATGAAATATTTCTATATCATACATTAACTAATGTTTTATAATTGTTATAAGTTATGTAATAAAAATGATCAGATAAGAAGTCGGTAGAGAAACGAATAAAATACAATTAATAAATAAAGTCTAAAAATATATTTAATTGTTTTTAGTTATAAAACTATATTTGGCATATTGAATAAATAGTATATGAATGTTACAATGTACGATAGATAGAACAGTGAGTGATATATACATATGTTCTATTCTTAGTTTCACACATGCTAACAGATCAAATCCCTTAGAGCTCCATGAATTCTATCCAACGATAGTTTCTCTATCCATGTAAAAAAAATTGGTCCTATCACATACGTATATAATGCACCTCTCAAAATCATCAAATAACAGTCCCATTTATTATTCGGATATTAGATGTTCTACTAAAAATATCTGGTTTCTATTACAGAACGAAGTTTGGATTTGAAAAGAAAAGAAGAAGAAAAAAATTTTCTATTTGAAATCGCAACATTAATGCGAATCTCTAAATTAAACAACGTTACAATTCTATTCTATAATGTCACAATTATATCTTTAAATATGTCCCACTAAGAAAGTGGGACATATATCCTCTATTCTCCCACCTTTACTTTCTCATTTTTTAAATCTCTTTTCTTTCTACCATCGGAATCGGAATCTCAATCGCCGGAAGGTGGGCGGAAGATGCCCCGAATATTGGTCACAAGACACACAACAGCTGTAGTGTGCCGCAGGAATTCTCTTATTTATTATAAGAAGAGATTTGCGCACCCTAGCTAACAACCTACCATGCTGGGAATATACTAACATATATGATTACTATCATTATAACGCCATCTCCTGAGAAAGAGTCAGTTTTACCTGTTCAACATTATATACCGCATTACTAGAGTAGGCTATGTATGATTTGGAACAATAAGTGGTTCAAAATTATCCAGAAAACAGGGTGTTTGTTCCTTTGTAGATTTAAAAAGAGTCTATAACTGTTCCTCAGTCGAGCTGAAAATGTTGATAAATAAAACTTATAATATTTAACCAGAGTAGGATCCAGTTAGTTTTGTAGACATCTGTCCGCACTGCCTTTAGCAATCATTAAACTAGAACTGGGACGTATTTCTTTGATTAAATTTATACAATGAGTCAACTATTCTAGCAAAGTACGGTTTGTCACCCTATATTATGGAGAATGAAAACAATTGTGTAAACCTTTAGTGACAGAATCAAGCATCACTATGCCACGAATAACTATTGGTATTTTATAATGTCTTCTTCTTGGGAAAACATAAACACACATAAGACAACAACATGTACACAATACGACATTTAAAAACTATTCAAATTATGTGAACAGTGGGTGTCAACAACAACGATCGATAATCCGCTCTATTCCCATTGGTCAATTATTAAACCAATGAGGAGTGACTCACCTTTGTTACAGAACTGACCCGAGAACCCGTCGGGACAATTGCAGCGGACTGAGTTCTTGAAGGCGTAACAGAGGCCTCCGTTGTGACAAATGTTCTTCAGGTTGTAGGGACAGTTGGACCCTGGAGGGGGCAGAAGACAATCGATTGTTAGGGATACTTAGCCGGAGGGGGGTCACACCAGTTGACGCACCAGTATTTAGCATATGCGGTTAAATATTCTCTATCAATTCAGTACATTATGGTGTAGTTTTTCACTGCGATTCTAAATATGTCATTTGTTCTCTAATCAGACGATTGGTTAGCTGTCTATTTAGTGACAAAGACAGGGTTCCCAACAGTTTTTCTATAATTATTTTCCAGGTGCTTTTCCTAGATAATTAAGATAAAAGTAAAACAATAACATTGGCACTTAAATTACTTCTGTGAAAATAGACTATCATAGCGATAAAATTTGATGGTGTCTTATATTTATATAGATACATAAATGAGAATTGTGTACGAAGAAATGCGTGAGTGATCAATGAAATATTCAGCCATTTTCAACTAACTATTTTTAAAATTGAATAATAGATATATATAGCTAAATTAGTAATTTAATTAATTATAAAAGTAATAAACCAATTTAAAACTTTTTACATGTATATAATGCATTTGCTACTGCTAAAAATTAGAGTAGTATGATCTATTTAAACCACAAAATTAGAAAAGCAACGTAGTTTCTAACCATTCATCTTTCTCCTTGCGGGACATCTTCTTATCATCAGCAAGTTTCTTCATCATCTCGCGATTCACTGCATCTTCACGCTTGACTGCAATTCTGAGGGGGACAAGGGGAGCATGAATTGAACGGTTGTGTTTGTATTAAATAACAATATGTTATGCCAGCGGCACACTAAACTTCTTTAAGAATAGACTATATTGTTAAATTTAGATGAAACAACATTTTTTGTTCATTAATATAATTTTTAAAGTGATAATCAATAAATTGTTAAAACAATCACAACATGAAAAGTGTAAATTAATTTGTATAATCAATAAATTGGACGTTCAGTTAATATTTCACCCATATTTAACATCTGAAATATCTCACATATTTTCAATAACTGGGACTATAAATCACAGAGTCTATTAACCAATTTATCTACGAATATGCTTTTGATACTGACTGATCGACGCAGCAAACTATCGATTGATCAGCAACCTGGCATGAATGAATGCAGGGATGAGGGGGAGGGGCAGGGGAGTGTATTGTATGACTCACTTGTGCTTGAGGTTAAATTTGGTGTTCTTGTATGACAGGGCGATGAGATAGGTGCTCACGAGACAGACAACACCAAACAGGATGGCGTACTGTTGCAGGTCCATCTCATGGATGCGCCAGAACAGCCCTGGAACAGAACAGAAATGTGATCTAGCAATCAGAACACTGGACCTCTGATCTATAAACCTTAATTAGACTGGTTAGTCTACTTCTACCCCCCCCCCCCCCCCGTCATCCTCCAACTTTATAAGGGGCCTCTTCTAACTTTAGAAGTCCCTTTCTAATTTGCAACTCCTAATGCCAGCATTTCTGGTTGAGTATAAATAAAGTCTTCTTTAAATCATTTGTTCAATATAAGGCCTAATATATGTTATTATACTTCTATGCACGTAACATGTATAGCTGCTAACTATATTCATTGTACTAAATGCAATTAAACTTATGAATGGTAAAATGAAATAGTCTCCATTTAGATAAAAAATCTGCTTAAAGGAGTTTACATAATTTTAAAAAAGCTTATAAATTCATAAACAATACTTACAATTAACACATTATAATAAAAAATAATAATTAAAAAAGATTTTATATTTGCAATCCATACAATATGAAAATGGAAAAATAAGTATTTATAATTAATACAAATTTTATATTAAAAATTGTAGATAGTAAGAATGGATTGCAAATGACATAGAATGATAAATTTGGTATAAATCATTTGTGAATTCAAAAAATTATTTTGATTAATTAAAATCCATTTATTTATTATATTTAAATAGTACAGAGATAACTTGTTTATAATAATTAAAATATATTATTTCATAATTAAGTAACAGTATTTATAGGTATATGAACTTAAAAATTAAATGTTTGAAATTGATTCATTTTACATTACTATTCATCAATAGGATATAATATTAGTAAATTAATATTCAAAATATCTCAAAAATAAATTGCATAAATTTATATTCATAAACGGTATATATACTGCTTATGAATTCAGTGATTGTCATATCATTTGCAAACCAAATATATTCGATTAGTAAATGATTTATTCAAATTTATTATTTGCCAATAGTATATAACATATATAAAGAAACACCAGAAAAAGATATTCACTCGGTTGCTCAACCAATGTCTAATTTAGTCACCGACTAAGTCTTGACTTAAGTGACAGCATCTGTTGTTCAACCAGTGACTAAGTTAATTGATGACTA
Organism: Coelogynopora nodosa; assembly: GCA_034780555.1. Classification (NCBI taxonomy): domain Eukaryota; kingdom Metazoa; phylum Platyhelminthes; order Proseriata; family Coelogynoporidae; genus Coelogynopora; species Coelogynopora nodosa. The sequence goes on from JAUZND010057376.1 coordinate 8,242, forward strand.
ACTTTACAATGCATATTATCTTTTAACATGGAAAGCTTAATATGTGACAGATGAGTATTAAGTCACATTTTAATAATTGTAATTGGCTATAATTATTGATGTTGATGTATATATTGATGTAATTATACTATATACCTACCTATGCTGATGATTTATATTTTGACAAAATGAATTAGTATAATATCATAGACGTCTATGTATATAAAAATATACCTATTCAGGGGTTGTGCTCCACAATTGTAGAAAAGTATGAAAAAAAGGCTTAAAAAAGTATGATTTTTAAATACTATATTTAAGCTAAAATTACAGAATATAAGTATAAATGTATAGTATCTATGACTATGGTAGTAGTAGTAGTATGTATTTATGCTTGTTTAATTCTTTTTTCATGGTTTTTTTTTATTTATTAGAAAGGGTGAAAATGGTATTTTTTTTTATAAATATAATATATATATTTTTTAAGTGTATAAAAAGTTTTAAATATTTTAAGAAAACAGTATTCATTTTTTAAATATATATTTTCTGAAAAAGTATGATAAATTGAAAATATTTATGAATAGGCTGAAAAAGTATGATAAAGTATGACAGTATGATATTTTATGAAAAAGTATGAAAGTATGGTGCGCACAACCCCTGCTATTGTCATTTGTCATATGTTACCTGAAAGTCAATAGAAATGAAGTAAACAAATTTAGCATGCCTGGATGTCAGTTAATACATGAATTAGTTAGTCATCAATTGAACAACACAGACGGCACTTAGGTCATGACTTGTCTACAATACATTGTAGCTAATCAACGACTAACTCTAGTCAATGATTAGTTTAGTCATCAGTTGAGCAACCGAGTGATTAAAATACACAAACATCAAACACAATTTTATAATACACAAATATTGAACACAATTTTTTTTATATATATTTAGTGATAAATTTAATATTAAAACTGCAAAATAATTTAAAGTGTCAAAATTTCCTTCATAGATGTGGCTAACAATAAAAGCCATAGCTAGGGGCAGCCAAATCAAGGATTGGAGAACACAATGAATGACCTGTCCCATTCTAGCTTGAATTAATAAATTATATTTTCCAAACAATAAGTTAAATATCATGAATAAAGTTGATAAATGTAGATTACTGTTAAGAATGTTAAAGTTGTGATCAGTTAATAGAAAGCTTTTGTTTTCTTTTTTTTTTACTAATTTGTTGAAGTATTTCTTGTTCATAATTTGGCCTGCTTCCAGGAAAATTGTTTTACCTTGAATTTTGGTTGAGAACTAGTAAATCAAGAAAGCTTGTCTTTTGTTGGGTAGTTTTTTTGGTATTTCAAAGTGTCATCTCAATAACATTTAGAAGAGTTCTTGACATATTCAGATAATTGTCATGGCCTTTGAAGAAAGTAAGTGACACCTTATCAGTAGTATACAAAGAAGAAGCTTTCAGACCATATTTTACACAGTGGATCACATTTTTGTGTTAATACATGCATATGTGAAGACTGTTGATCAAGAATTTCTTTCATCAAACTGAATGTTGATTCCACTTGTGGTTTGTGAAAACATGTTAAGAGTGACAGCTGTTTTGGCAAAGATAGGATATTTCTTTTGAAGTAAACACAGCCAAGAATCAATTAATTGATTTTAAACTAAAAGTTGTATGTCCGAAAAATAATAAAATGTATACTTCTAATACAAATGTATCACAATGATTTGAATGAACAACTGTTAGTGTGATATATGGGATCTGAAACATGCATGACAGGGAGACATTGTGACATTTTGCAGAAGGATCGAGAGAAGAAAGACACTTCAAAGTTAAGTTGTCTACTTTTATTTGATTACAAAGGAAGGATCCTGTTGTTGTATATGCACAGTAGTAGAAGTACTACAATTCATGAGATCTTGCTTGATGTCCAAAAAACATTTGGTGTTGGGGCAAGAGGTTTTGATTATCAATAGTAAAAGCAGTTAAAGTTGAACTGCTTTTGGGGACATATTGAGGTTTCATGAAACATGAATACTATATGGTTAAAAATATCAACTGTTATTTATGGATATATAATTATATGCCACTGTTAAAAAAAATTTTTAATTGTAAAGCAATTAAAATATAATGAAATATGCAGTATCCTACAATTTTTATGCATGTGTACAATCATTATAAAATTTTATAACACTATAATATATGACAATTTAAATAAAACACAAAACATATCCCTGACCTCCATACTGTATATATTTTATACCTTGTCCAACCACTATTAAAATTGATTAAAATTAGGCTATTTTGAGCCAAATAGATAGGCTATATATATATTTTTTTTTACTTAACTCCTCATAATATATATATATAAACTAAGTACTATTTAGATCATAGCATACATTTAACAAAAGATGTATATTACAAAACCTAATATAACTCATTATAGTCAATTAAAAGGAAACAATGCAATAATGTATATAAGATTCTTCATCCCTATGCAGTATTAGATAAAATTATTTATATATTATAATATATATGCAATAATTGACCATACTAGTCATGTTTTAAAAAGTAATATAGTTTAGGTCAGGGAGGGTACCTGTTACAGTTTTAATAGATTGACCAATATTTCATAGGAATCATAGTATGATATGACATAATACAGTCTGGCCCATAGGCATAGTGGCTTCTCCAGTGCCAGTAATAATAGCCCATACTATACTTTAAATAATAATATAGTCCAGGTCAAGGGGGTACCTGTTACAATTTTAATAGATTGATCAAGACTTCCCATGATAGGACACAATACAGTCTAGCTCATAGTGGCTTCTCCAGTTACAGGGTTCTCCCACTTTTTTCAGAATTAAATTCCCTGATTTCCCCCTGATTTATATATACTAAATAAGTGCATATTAGATAATATAACCCAAAGGAATAAAAAATAATATTTTATTTTATGTACAATTACAAAAAATATTTAATAAGAAAGCACTTAATATATTTTATATAAAAATATTGTTTGAGCGAGCAAAGTAAGTGAAACATTTTTTAAACTTTCTTTATTTAGTTTAGATAGTATAAAATGGATATTTAAAAAATAAACCATTTATTTTCCCTGATTTTCCAAAAAAATTCCCTGATTTTAACTACTGTCTTCATTTTCCCTGATGCGGAGGAACCCTGTCAGTAATAATATTAATACAAGACTGTATAAATTTTAGAAAATATATATATGTTTTAAATAAATCATGTGAGGTATAATCCATATATATTGCTCCTATTGAAATGTTAATGATGTTATTAACTGACCTACCACATCACTTTTGCAGAGTGCAATATTTTTTTTCTCCCTCCTTTCTGTGTGTGTTCTACAACCACATTAAAGCAAATCATAATTTAATCTCTTATACATTATTGTAATGGGTACAAGCTAGTTGATTAGGATATAAGTTGTTAGGTTACACATCAAAACATCACCAAATTCATAACTTAAAAAATTAATTTTAATACAAATGTTTGTTTATTTGTTTCAATATAATTATTAAATGGACAAATAATCAGTCCCTCTAGACAGAGGAATATCAGAAATTTTTATTTATTATCTATTTTATTATGGTGACATTATGTCATGGTGACATTTTGTCATGACACCAGTTGTCCTGGATCATGAATCATATTCATGATATTGATAGCATTTCACTATACAAATATGATGACCCAAATTACTAATGGTAAACAGCTACTACTATACTTTTATTTATTTAATCATTATAATGCTGAAGAAATTACATTCTAAACTTTGAAAATCTCGTCACTAGAACAAGTCACAAATTATACTCAAAAGATACCATATATATATATTTTAATTTATGTTTAAACTTACAAATAGGAACAACAGAAACAATTAATGCATTTCCATAAAATAAGGCACTTGATTTTGTAGAAACACTTCTACTGAAGTCCTGAAGCATGATCTCTTCTTCTTTGGTTAGCTTCATGGATGACATTTTAATTGATAGTTTTTAGCACAAGCACAAAGAATCCAAACGTGTAATTTTTTCCAAAAAGCCGCTTTACGTGTACACAATATTGATATAGTAAAAGATATACTTTTAATAAATTTCCATAGTTTAATATTATATTCACAGCCCTTTTGATTTTCTATATTGCGTGGTAGTCCCTCGGGGACCACCCCCCTAGAAATTATCTTTAACATTGGCCGATTTGACGTGAATGGATATATTAACCAGACAAAGTGAAATATAGATATTGTATCTCTGATGAGTCAAACTTTCTGGAACTTAACAGATATCATTTATATATAATTTTACAGCTATGTACATAATTTGTGATCTGTACAATATGAATGTACCCATTGTTGAATGGGGGTTAGTTAATTTATTACATGTATTTTATTGATACTTAAATTTAACTTAAACAAAACAATTGCTGTATTTTTTTATATTAAGGCTTTGGTTGAAACATAATCAATAAATATTATATAAATAATTGACCCAATGTTGCATAAATTAATTAGTTGTATAAACGTAATTTGTTTATCACATGTATACATGTTTCAACGTGATTCAGCACAGTTATTTTATTTTTTCAATGTATGATATGATCTGGCCAGGTCTAGACAAGGTCATAAAATCGATTGTACTTCTGATAAATAAATCACTCTGAAACTTTTCGCATTATAGTTATCTACAATTATATCTTATGACAACTAACAAAACTTCTAATGAATCTAATATTGTTCGATGTCAGAATAACAATATAAAATCTTATACTCAGTTGGTATTATGGTTCAAACAACATTGAAATGTCATAATTGTTTTCTAGATTGTTCAGAATATTTAATTCTAATAATCCATTTTTTAAAACACAAAATAAAACTTTTGGGATTTCATTGGCTGTTGAAGACGGTCCACACACACAAAAAAAGGTTTTTATTAAGCATATTGAATATAATTTATGTAAATATTGTAAAGACCAACTTTAGAAATATTTCGAAATTTCAGGAGCCATTCATGTGACCTAGAGAGTGCCGTAGAAAATGGTTACTAATACTGACATGATCGGAAGAATAACTTGTTCACTAGCTCCAAATTTTAGTGTCAATCTTCAATAGTGGATTGAAATATCCTATAATGCGTTCGTGTGGAGGGGAGGTTAGTTGTAACCCCCTCCCCCAAAGTCTAAAGGGTTAATAAACTGTTTAAATAAATAAGTTACATATTTAATTATACTTATCGCAGGGTCAGGGGCGTATCTAAAATTTTCCCTGGGGGAAATTTGTTTTTATTAAGAGGGGGTGCTGTAGTTATATACCAAAGCTGAGGCCATATCACGTCTCAGAGGTGCCAATATATACTCGCCTAAGGGAGTTCTGAAATAGATCACACAGGGTTCGCTGGATTCGCCACTGATTGTTGATATTGCTTAATTGATCATTATTTTGAATGACAATTTTTATATTTGAATCTATACCACATATATGTATAGTGGATTAAAAACTGATGCTATTAATATATTAAAATCATCAAAATATGTATTATTTATATACATATATAATAACATCTACGTACACTACACACCTTATACAGACTTCGTCAAGAGATAAGCTGTAGAAACTAACTTTAATGAATTAATGTATTAAAATTGAAAGTTTTTCCATAGCAGCTTCATGTTTAAGTATAGTATAAGGAATAATAAGCCATAAATAGCTACTTGCTGGTCAAAGAATATTGCACAGACTTTCGGATCTATTGTATTCGGGTATTCATGCACATAATATAATGACAAAGAAATAACAGTTTCAGTATTTAAGGGTTCAGTAAGTTGAGTAATAAGATTACAATTTCTTTCCCGTCTCGCTATTTTAATCTTTTTACGCGACCTAATGAACTTTTAAATAATGAAGCTCTTATTTTTCTTTGTCGTTATATTATGTACATGAATATAGCAGAGCTCAAAAAGTTTGTACAATATTTACATACATTAATTAGCAGCTATTTTGGTTTATTACTATTATTTGACCTTGTCGAATTAATGTAAATTTTAAGTTTATAGTTTAAAAACAAAATTAATGATAGTTTATTAGTTCGTGCAACAAAAATGTTGATTATTATTTGTATATATGTAATTAGAGACATATAATCGTAATCCATTATGAGAACGATACAATTGTTTAAAAAGGTTGTATACAGGATTCGGCCACACTTATAAATAGATCATGACTCATGAAATATAAGAAAAAATGCGCTTAACGTGCAAGAAAATATAACATTTATTGTAAATGAACCATGTTTTAGACAATAGAAATTATTAGAAAACACATACACATATGATTAAATTTCATGATCATTTACTGAAAATTCACTTACATGTCCAATTTGAATTAATTAAGACAATTTAGAAAGAAACAGACAGTATAAGAGACCATCTAAAATGTAATAAAATATTTTATTTATGAAAATAATTAATTATTTATGAGAATAACAAATTATTTATGCAAAATGCCATATTAAAATATAACATTATAAATATTATTCAAATTGTATGTTTTGTATAACCAAAAAGTATCACAAAAAAACATTCTAAACATTAAAAAATAAATCAATCATACCTAAAATATAAGAAAATATAACATATATTGTAAATGAACCCTGTAGTAGACAATTGGAATTATTAGAAAACACACACATAATCATTACATTTTGTGTTGATTTGGTGAAAATTCACTTATATGACCAAACGGAATCAATTAAGACAATATAGAACGAAACAGGCTCTGTATGAGAACATCTAGAATAGATAACTCATAATTAGATAAGATGACCAAAAATATACACTAAATACAACCAACTAGATAGTTGATAAACATAACTTATGTATATTAAAGTTTTAATCATGAAGAATAATTGTCCTATATGCAAAAAGGCTATTGTTCGAATTCCTGCACACTTACTGCGTGTACACAAGGTATTGTTTAACGCACGAGAGCTTACTTCGATCAAGGACTTATTGTTAGTGTCGACTCTTCTACCATTTAACGCAAAAGAATTTTTGCTACTACGGAAATATTCTTCAAGAAATCGATTACCTACAAAACTGAAAAGACAATTTGAACTAATTCTGCACAGATACTTACGAAACGAAATTCCCAAAGTTTCCCTACTGAATAAATATCAATCAACACAAGATGTCGAACAAGAAATTAAACTCAAATCAATCAGTGACGGACAAGGAATCAATACGGTCCGACGACGAGGAGGAAACATTAATAAAATCGATGGAGGAGATGGTGGTCGGCGAGGAGGAAGAGAAAGTGTCGACACTTCTGACTACAATTCTGGAGGACATACAGAACAATATACAGAAGAAATTGACCCTGACGGAGTTGAAACACGAAGTAAAATGACGATTTATATTGAACTTTTCAAGTATATAAAACATGACGAAGCAATGCAGAAAATTCAAGAAGATACTCCTGTTATCACATATAATTCAACTCTACGGGAGAGTATCAAACGATTTTGGTATATTTTTGACAGCAGAATTCGTCATGCATTGGACTCAATTAACATCTCACATGTTGGTGATAGTGATGATGATATTGACACATCTAATAATAAAATGCATCCACTATATTAAAGTATATATTCATCTCAAACTTTATATAATGAAGAACTACCATGTAACTTTAATAAAAAAATTGATTCATAAAAATGGTTCTTTATTGATTTGAAACAAAAATAGTTGGATCCATTTAGTCGGAATTCTCATCGAAATCAACATGTAAGTAGCAAAATCAAGTTGAATGAATGTCAGAATCCTCATTGAAAGCATCGTACAATATCTGCTCATAATACATCAGAATGGTGAAACGTCTACGAAATGCCTGTTCCTCGAATTATGAGCAATGATCGTGCGTAAGTCACCTCGCGCTTCTCGTTTCGATTTGCGACCGGAGTCTCCCCAATTCTCGTCGTCAAAGTTGCGAAGTGCTTGTGGGTAACCGGTCGACCATACCTGTGCTGCTACCAACACAACAATTCTGAAGTAAATTATTTATATAATTCATAAAGTAACTTGTAAACACAGCCCTTTATATTATTTAGTATGTGAAACTGGAAGTAAATCTATTAAATGGGATTTGGACGCAGCCACGTATAAACACAATAAAAAACAAAAAGAATTTTAATAACATATCCATTGTTTTACAAATTGTCCGATTATTATTTAAGTACAGTAATTGAACAGATATATTTTATTAAACAGAAACAAGAACTGTATTCTGAATCGTTAATGAAATTCGAAAATATGTTGTATTGTATTGTGCATTTCTAAATATGCGCCATCTCCTTTCATTGTATTATATAAATACTGTTTTTGCTTATTTTATCGTACACTTTCCTTGAGAATATAGTCTTGATAACTTATTTAAAAATCATATAAAAATGTATTAAACAATTTATTTCGGCGATATGGTTCTTTGTTTAATTATATATTTATATTTCTTCTAAATTCAACATTACTTTGTTGAACTTTTTATAAAATTCTCCTTTTTGGTCCTTCGCAATAAAAACAAATTTTCGGTTTTGATAGACGATTAAGGAATTCCCAAATCGTATAATTTGAAAAAATTGTGCTTGATAATACTTATAAATCTTATATCTTATAATACATTTTAAGATAGATTCAGATTTAATATGCATTTTATTTGATTCCATTTTGAGAATAAATGACACATTTAAAAAATAAAGCGATTGATTAATTTTCTTTGGTTTACTACATCGTTCAAAAAGGTTTCTTAGGAATGATGCAAATGAAGCTACCATTTACATTCACTTTAATAATAGCATTAAAAAAACTTGTTTTACATATATATCCAAAAACTTATATAACTCTTTTTTCCACCAAGAAGCATACATAATACAATAAAAGCCGATTTCTTCCAGTGGCAGCTTAGCTCGTTAAATGTGACTACACACACACATTCAACCCCTCGAATAGTGTTTTTTCATTGGCTAGCAGCCGCGAGTTTCGGGATCTGTCTCATCCGCAACACGGAGATAGAGAGATAGAGATAGAGACAAGGGGACAAGTTTGATCGCGGCCGAGTCGTGCCAGTTAGTTTAGGCTGTACTGCAGCAGTTGCCCACAAATGATACCCGCTTAGTTTCACATTTACCCTCATGGAGGACACTGTTGCTGTCAGGATGTCGCGATGAACCGCCCGAGAGAGAGGACCCAAGTTGATTAAACATTAAAATACGCGTCGGTCTTGATCTGATCCCCGTAGGCCAGATCAGAAAAATAATTCGCTTTTCTCGGAAAATCTATTTTGAAAGAGTAAGTTAATTTTTGTTGTTGCATTATTAATATAAATTGTAAAAGAGGCACTAATTGCTAGTTAACGGAATACAAGAGGTAAAGTTATTTTAATTATTATTATACACATTTCTAATGAACAAAATATCTTGTAAAATGAATACATTTTAATGGCGCATTCTTTAGAACAATTGTTTAAAACATTTTAACCGATAAAATAAGATTGTACAAATTCCACTGTATATGCAAACATATCAAATTTAAAAAGCTCAAAATTGTAACTTTGTTATTTAAATATTTATATTTTATAGTAGAGAACCTTATTAACGTGAATAGAAAAGGTGTACCAGAGAAAATATTAATTTACATTTCGTATTAAAACACTCTAATTGTGTTTGACTATCTACAAAAACTGTTATATATGCGATTCACATCTTGTTATGAATGAGATCCAAAATAAAATAATATCTGCCTCATATAGTCTTTGAAGACAATTATTACTTTTGAAATTATTCTTTTTATTAATTCAACTTGTATTCAAGATATTTAGTGTCAGGTGTCGCTCACAAACTAATAAATACGATAGCACAGAGTAATATAAAACATAGCTAGAGATTTCACTCTTATAGATTTCATATACATCACGTTGTAAATTTTCGTCAATAGAAAATCATATAGTTTTAATAAATTTCATGTAAATGTGTAACAAATCAGTAGTGTTCATTTTTTTTATTAAATTGTTTTTAAGAGTTAATATATATAATATATTCATACAATTTTAACATGCGTAATTTGTCTATAAAATATAATGTACTGCCTCTATATATAAAACTGTTTTACTACATTTACTATTTTACTGCTATCAGTTTTTAATTAAATAGAATAATTATACTAGAATTTAGAATATAATATAATAGAATTTATTAATATATGCTGAAGACTTTGTATGGAGTTTAATTAAGGATATAAAAAATATCAAGAAAAACACAGATGGTCTATCTATCCCAACTATAGTTAAATATCTATGATAAACACAGATGGTCTATCTATCCCAACTAT
>JAUZND010057387.1:0-18618 GCA_034780555.1 Coelogynopora nodosa
CCAGATCACTTAAGTAAACATGCCTGGCTATTTCCCATTGATTTACTCAACTTAAGTAATCTCGAAAATTTTCTTAACCTTTTATCTATCTTTTTCTAATCTTTTCCTTTTCTTTTCCCCGCTTTATAAATACCACCCCTGGTGACTTTCGCTTTAATACAAAACGCCTTCGAGTCTTTACGCTCACGAGGAAATCGCCTCCGTGCTAAAGCGCTATTACGCAATGGGCTGAAGTGATGAGTCGCCCGACTGACATGCGCTCTTACGGTTACGCCAATATGACAATTCGCCCTGGCGTAGTAGAAGCTGTAAATGTATGTAAATATGAATGTAAATTGTATGATAACTATACATATATGAAAATATATTCCGAACTGAATATAAGCTGAAATTATAAATAGATTCTCGACGTTTCTAATGCCGAAACAATTCGATGTTTTCGAAGTTTAACAAAATTGTTAAAAAAATTTATATAATTACACCGTGTCTGACAATTTCAAACACATCTTTATGAAATAAATATCGATTCGTCTAGCGCGCGATCGGCAATTTTCTAACCCGTAATTTACTTCTTTTGCCCATTACTGAAACATTAAAACAGCATCAACAAGTGAAACGAAGAGAGCTACATTACATAAACTTGCGTCGGTAAACATTTAGTTGCCAGAACAACAGCAAACGTCGTATCTTACTACTAACTGTAACTTTCAGTATATAGAGCAATTTAAAAAAACCTTACAAATTTCCAACCAGTACTCGACGAATGTGTGCTAAGATACAGATTGAATTCATACTTGACATACTTGACATTGTTGTCGACTGTTCTTAGAAGTTTGTCACACTAATTCGTTCCACTTAATGAAAACAGTTGAATGAAATATGATACGTAACGCTTTGTCTTTTCACCGGAAAATAGAGATATTTTTAAATAAAATATGTAACATATAAATAAATTAATTTACTTGATATGTTGTCTACTGGAATCCAACGCAACAACCTCTCGTTCCAAAGTTTGAATCGTCTTTGCACGTTGATCAGCAGTCTGCTCCAATTTTCTGCAGTCAGGTAGCATGTATTGTGTTACTAAAACAATCAGCTTTTGTACATTTTGAATAAGTACAGGTAAAAGATTTTTATTTAAAAAATATTGCATTTTTACTAATTAACAATAATTATTTAATACGAACCTAAAAGTTAGCGTTTCTTACCAACAATTCAATCATTCATTTTATTATTACATTAATGTATCATTAATTTTGACACGTCAGACCAAAAAAGTCAAGTTTGGTAATTTTTAGTATTAATATTTTATTGTTAATTTTTTAAATTATTAATATTGTTTATATATTATTTCACTTTAAAAGTAACACGTATGACCTATTATAACTTAAATATTAACTTTTTACTTGACGTGACCATTTTATGTTTCCACGTTTTATTTTAACTCTTTATTTTAAATTAATAAAAATTTTAGACCGTTTTAAAATAAAACTATAAATTGTTAGAGAATTATTTTTTTGATTTTGCTATATTATAAACATTAATTAATTGATTTTTGATAGAAAAATAGTAACATATATTAAATTCGTTGAATATAACGTTGATTAGCAATATGTAACTGAAGAATAATTCAAAAAATAATATTTTTATTTTAAAATAATAATCATCATTCGAATAAGGTGACTTACCTGAGGACAGACTCAAATTCTCTGCGAATATGTTTCTTTGGCACGTTTACAAAAAGCTGACTGAGGACATCTGCATGCCGATTGCGACTGCAACATAATTTATCGTATCAGATAATGAAATGAGTAATAATATTACACGGTAGGCGTATCGTAATACTAGACTGAAAGAAATGGTGTATACATAATATTGTTCATAATAAAAAAAGTTAGTTTAACTAGTGGTTATTTTATTAATGAGATACCCACAAATGCTATTTGCTCGTAATCATGTGCAATAAATAACTGGAAGATTGCGTTAAATATTATAACGGTTTGATATTCTTCAGTCTCATGGTCTGACGTGTGGCCTGGCACTCGAATGACAGCTTCCAGCAACCTACAACTTTCACATCGGGAGTAGGAAGTTCTAACCAGAAAAACACCCCGGCTATATTGTCGTCGATATTCTACCGCAACGATGCTCTTCAGCCGCCCCCTTCTCGAGAACTTGAACAGCTCACACAGGGTTCCAGTTTTGATAGTAGAAATGTGAGCTGCATCGAGACAATTTTCAGTCTATCATCGTGTTATTGCCACAGGAATTAAGGTCGTATCACTGTTATATTCTAGACTATATATTATAATATAGATCTTCTAGTATGGTATAATACTCATTTCCACTAATTCCCTATTTAAATCATTCGTCTTTCTAGCATAGTATACTGTGTTCTAATTTAGCGTTCCAATCGTTGTAATCCTTATGACAACGATCGGTAACGACCATTTTCATTTTGTATATAGAGGGGGGTTCATTTAGTGTAGGCAAACAATCGTTTTGGTACCCACAATTATACATCCATAGATTATGGTCCCATGGGAACTTATAATCCAAATTGTAGAGAATTATGAAAATGCATGATTTACTTTATATGTGGGTTTGATTAATATATATGTGCGATACAACCTACACTTAACTTTAAAATATAATATTAAAAAATTTACGTAGGTTATTCGATTGAATTAAATACTAGACGAATGATTATATATTTTTTATTAATTTATGTTTAAATAAGAATCTAGGGTAGTACATTTTATGCTCACAATTGGAAAAATCAAACTGTTTTTATTGTTACAAACCCACCTTTCGCTCTAACTACAGCTCATAAGTTCATGCTTTGCCTCAAGCTTCAGCTAACATTTGTTATTGTTACGGATTTAAACAACTGCCTCACTTTTTCGTGCTCAAACTATCAGGCTCACATTTTTTTGATAAGGCCAATATTAATCAATATTACTTTAACTAAATTGGTTATTTCGTCTATTATTAATATTAATAATATTAATTATAATATAATATAATATATATATATATAATATAATTAATAATATTAATAAATATAATATAATATAATATAAAATAATATAAATAATATTAATAATATTAATATTAATAATATTATTACTAATATTAAGCTTCTCTAGTTTCGTCGTCTAAAACGACACAAAAGAATGAAAAGGATAAAAGCGGAGTTGATAGGAAGAGCACCAAGAAAAACCAGCTATGAGATGGGAACATGAGGCATGAGAATGCACAGAAGATAATTAAACCAAGTCACGGCAGGATGACTGACACAACACAAGATCACCTTTCGTGAGACAAGTAAAGACGATCTGCGGGCCAGGATAAAAATAAAGGATGATGATTGGCTGCATTTGTTACTATTATTTAAAATTGATATATTTCGACCTTTTAAATACAAATTGGTGTGTCATCCTAATGCCTCCTTCAATTTGGTAATTTTAAAACAATCACTTCTTTATGCAGCTTGAATTAAGTAAACACTATTAAACAGTATATACAGTAAGGTTTTTGTAAAATTATTATTGCATATCTATAACAGATATCCTTAAAATATGAAAAGCGTGCTTTTATGCGAAACATATCAAATGTAGATATATTATTAGATCATGAACAGTTTTCAATTAACAACAAATTTAGCAATATACGTAACATTGCCCATCAATTGCTAATGATGATGACAGTTCGCCACTGAAAACCGGCATCAGATAATAAATACATGAACAACTCGTGTCCAACATCATGTCCTAATCTCTACTGTGGCCGTGGGTTGTTGTACGTGGGTCATTAACATGAAGTCAAAACTAGTATAGCAACTAAATTAATCGTGCGCTTCTAAAGTTAATTATGTCTCAATTTCACTGTAACTCAGTTGGATGATTCAAGTATCTAACTGTTAAACAATCTCAAAATACGTGTTTGTTGATGTTGACACATATGGTGAAAATAAATAAATATTTCGTAACAGTGGCATTACAAGTAAGGTGTTTGGCTTTCAATCATTTCCCTATATATTTCTTGGCATAATATCTGACGCATTCATTGGTGGTTAACATTATAATGTCTCATAACTTTTCTATAGAATCCTTAATTCAAATAGAAAGATGCCCTTGATCGCTGTATTATAATTATGTAATTTCGTGCAATAATTTTAGAACTTTGCTAACAAGTAATATTTCTTTCGTAATATTTGTCGTTATTGACGTTACATGAATAAATTCTATCATAAATAAAACATTTTGTGGTAATGTAAAACTGTAATATTATATAAAATATATGCTATAAATATTCTATATAATAAAAATAATAAATGATATAAATACAAAAACAAGAGATCTTGTTTTGCTTGAATTATCGGTTTTTAACAGAAAACCGATTTCGCAATAAAGCTGCTTTCAACACATACATCCAAAAACTTTAACAACCTTGAAGGATATAAGTGTAAAAACCAGCAAGATACAATGTTATACTTTTTACCAAAAACATTTGAAACACAGACATTCTCGATCCCATATTTAAAACTGTCACCTCTTTCTGATATATTCCTCTTTCACACTTTTTTCTTTTTCCAACAGAGCCAGTTCTGTGTGTTGTGACGAAGACTTGTGCAGACGATCTATCTCATGACTGAAAACAATATAAGATCAATTACTATACAGATACCCGCTTCAATAATGCATAGAAGCCCACACTGAACAAATGACATTTTCACATACTTAACGGGTCGCTGATAAACGAAACATAATTGCATAAAAATATTAAAAAGTATTTTTAGAAAAGATTAGCACAACTCCCTTGTGACATACAAACATGTTTGTGAAATTATACTAATTGTCTATTACCTTGACACAATCAGTAAAAACATAGTTTAAGGTCTATTAATTATAGTTGTTTATTATTCAATATAGTTCAATCATAAAATGTCAATACTTTTCTAATATTCAACACTAGATTATTACTTACTCCAGATTGGAAATGTCATTCTGCAGTTTGGCTTTCGCTTTCTTTGACTTTGATATATCTCTACTGAGATCGGCTATTTGAGCAGTTGTAGTGTCTTTTGAAAGCTGATCATCCTGAGATAAGACCAATATAACAAGTATAGCAGATAAATACATGCAATGTATATTGCAAACAGATTGAACAAAAGTTCCTTTATTTCAAACGTACGACTTCTTCGAGAACTGTGCGGACTTCTTCTGGTGACTGCCTCTGATTTCCCAATTTCGAGACGATTTCACGAAGTTCCCTACGATTGCGTTCCTGGTTATAATATGTTACACATCAGATCAATTAATAAAATTCTTTATTCCTAAGTTACTGCAGTTTTACTACTATTCAGAAAAGTTATGTCATTGCAATATATATATAAATATAACACTCGTTATATAAATAAAAATATAACTAAATTTTCTAATTAATATAAACTACATATTCGGGTAGACAGATTATTATGTATATACAATTACTCATATTGAAATATTACTAGAATTGGTTAATTAGTGCAAAAAGTTACTAAACATTTATCAATGGCAATCAGAATATTTGTGTAAATTGCCCTCCTTCCGATTAATACCCTCGGGAGTTAAGGTCTTAAAATAGATAATATGGTAGTCCTCTTTTAGTCGGAGTCCTTCAATAGTCCAGTTGGGATTGTGGTGTCCACTTGTGTTTACTTGAACGGCCATATATTATAGGATAGTATGTTGAGGCATGTTCCCGAGATTTACCTTTTCCATTTCCCCAACGTATTGCATATTGCACAACTAGTGTGCTTATTAGATGTGAATGTAACTTTAATCATTAAAATGAGTAAATATTTTTAATACGAGAGGAATTATATTTGATATAATATTAATCAATATTAATTAAAATTTGTAAATATAAAAGATTTAAAAAATATATATATCATATTCCACCTTGCAAAAAATACTATATTTATATAATTAAGGCTCCCAAATCTTTTATCATTATGAAATTTTATGACTTTTAAGGACCATAATATTCCAAGATCTATAACTGAACTATTACCAAAAAAAATACATCAACCTTACATATCCAATATTTTCATATTTCAAATGTGCCTGTTTAATCTACGGTTATTTCGAATATTAGAAGATTCTTGTCATTTCGACTATGTTGAACAATAAAAAGGATAATATGCGGCATTAATAATACTTGCAATTGTTTACCCATATTCAAATTTTTAAAAAACACAGATATTTTAGAAAATCTTTAAATCCGTACAATAAATAATTTTAAACGTTTGTCGAAAATATCTTACGATGGCTTCCTTCCTTGTTTTATTTATTTGTTCCAACTTCGTGCATTCTGCCCGAAATTGATTTAAATCGGATTGGATTTCGGATTCTCTGGCGTCACATTCGATCTATAGAGAAAATTACACGAAACAGGTTTTGTAATACACTTTCCATTACTGATAAGTTCTTAGAAAGTACCTTGAGTTTGGACAATTCCTTCTTAGTACTTGAGATACGGAGATCTAATTCATTCATAAAGCTGGACACTTCTGTTTCGTCCAAAATTCCAGTTGGAACTAAAATAGAATGCGAATTATTGTTATTTAACAAAATTTACATTTCGGGAATTATATTTAATATCATTCTTACCGGAAAAATTTATTTCAATTGCATATTTTCGTATTAAATTGCTTCTTTCAATCCGTTTGTCCGATTGAGCCTAAATATAACGAAATTAATATATTTATACTACTTGAAAATAAGTCAGTAAGACAGTATAAACTTAATTATAGTTATAATATTTAAAATAATATTATATAAAATGTTTAAAAATTTGTGTAATACAACAATGTGTATATTAAGAAATATTAAAATTATGCCAAACATGTAAATATCGTTATCTTAAAAGATAATGTAGTCATGCGACTAACGAATTATTGAATCTGAAATTTGAAAAAAAATTACCTTAACAATCTCCATTAAGGTGTTCTTTAAACAATATATGTTATTAATTAATTACTTATATAACGTAAATTAAAATTTAAGTAATTAATTAAGTAATATATTACATTAAATAATTATGTAATATTTCATTTTGGCAAACTTGATACAAATAGAGCAAACACAAATGAATATTATTAACGTCGTAACAAATTTTAGTAAAAATATACTAAATGGAAAAAATCAATGAAAATATACTAACATACGTTACTATCTTATTTTAACTCTGAAACAGTTGAACAATGACATAATCGCAGATGCTCGATTTACAGTTTCTCAACTTAAATTAAAAAATTAACATTTTAGTTTTTAATATTATTAGTTCTCAACAATTTCAAATAATGAGTATTCTGAGATACTCATAATATGTGAAGGAACGAGAATTAAACAAGTTTACCACAGAATGAAAAAAACGGATAAATGTGAATTACTTTTTTGGCATAATACATCGCAGATTACATAAAACTAAACTACATATAAAAATGCCATCAATATACGCACAGCAGTTTTTGTGTGTGCATAACAAATACAAATTAAAATGATGACAAGATGCTCAATACACCTGACTTAAAAAACAAAAAATATATATTTTATATCCGATAGTTATATTATAGCACTCTAAACATGTTGCAAGCACTGCAGCCGTAATTAGGATATTATGCATGCATTTCTCATGTTGATATCAATTGCAGTGTAATATTACGAGCTACATGCAAAAAGCTTTTCTAATATAGGCCCTATGGCATACTACAACATCAGTAAGATACATTAACTTCGTTCGTGAATACTATAATCTTATATATTGAATCAATGCCACTAAAATTATCTAAAAACAATGTGTACTTTACTTGAAAATAAAATTCAGAAAATGGTCCATCTTTCGGGGTTTTTAATACCCACAAACAAGTTACTGTGTTACCTTTTCCGCTGATTCCCATTTTCCCCTCTCAACTAACAGGGACGCATTGACTCCTTCAGACTTCTGAATATTATTTTTGGTTAAAATAAGTTGTCGTTCAGTCTGAAAAAAACAATGACAATAGTGTATTACTACAACATGCTAGAATAAAGTTACGACCACTAGAGGCATATTTGTCCGAATGGAGCACGCATGGTGTTTCACTTACTTCCACCTTGGTCTTGGTAGTTCGGCGTAAACGTTGCTCACCTTCCTTGATTTGATTGGACAGAACATCCGTCGATCCTAAAAATTGGAATTGATTTAAAGTTCACAAGCTTAGTTAATCATTACCTGATAAAAATAATTTGTGCTAATCGACTATAACTGCTCAATGCAAATTTTAAAAAGACGATACCCCAAGAACAAAATGATGAAAATGATAAGTTGGTGTCAGTTATACCGTTGAAATTTTCTTTGATATTGCTTTTCAAGTTTTCGATGAATTGTTCCAATTCAACCTTTCGTTTTAGCGATGAATCTAAAAAGTTAACATAACTGAGAGATGGATATAACTAGAATAAAAATAAATGTTTTGTAATAAAAAATTATAAAAAATTCGCTAATAATATATGGTTTAAATATCAATTTGGTAATCATAAAGCTATGTATACTATAGCAATTGTAAATAAAAAAATATCAATGATAATATATAATAAAATAATACTTGCTACGAAAAGTAATAAATAAACGACTTCGAATTAAATCGGGCCTCATAATATAAAGGTTATAAGGATTTCTGTCACTTTCTAATTTGTCCACTTTATAAGACATAAGTGAGCAAGGTTGCCACTCTAAATTAGAAAAAAATTGAGACGAACACGGAAGGATAAAATCACAGTACACCGAATGCCAGAGGGAAAAAGTAGGGCGTCTGAAGACTAAGCACATAGTAGGTACACACAAAGAGGATTTACTAATTTAAGAAATTATTTTAAAAAATGTGATGAACTTTGACAAAATACAATACAATATATGAAAAAGTGAACGAAAGATATTAAAAAACTTAATATTTTAAACATAACTGTAAAGTTAAAAAAAAGTATCAACGTTCGTTAGATTATATTTATAGAGTCAAATTTAAATGTTATACACAATAACTCCGATATGTTGATGGTATTAAATTATCCAAATATGATAATAACATCATACATTATACTACTATAACAGGAGAATATAATTAAATACAAAAGAGTTGTACTTTGACTCATCAAAATATAAAACATAATTTGTTAGCGTAATCACTTTACAATATGGCATTAAATTACTACTGTCTATAAACAATATCATCACTCTTACCATGCTGAACTTTGATATCGCAATACTCTTTATACTTTTCCCGATATTGTTGTAATTGCTCCTAGTATGAGAAAACAAAACGAATTCAAAGTACAGCATTTATTGATATTTATATACAATTCATAACAAAAGCAAAGACACCAAATCGAGCGTCTAATAAAACTGATATAATCAACACTAATTATAAATTATAAAAAATATATTTAATGGCATAAAGGTCCTTTCTCTTCCGTGCTGGCTGAAGTTTCTCAGTTTTGTATTACAATATAGACAGAAGAACTTACACTATCGATGTTTTTTTGTTGAATTCATGTTTCCGATAGCTTATTAATGTTATTATTCATGTTCATTGTAACATTTTTTTATATTTATTTTCTATTTCTATCAATGTGCATTTCCCTCATTTTCATTTTAAACTAGTTTATGTCCTGTATTGGTAACGCTTAAAGTTTTAACTCTAATGTATAGTTTAACTTCAAAAACATATTCTATAATTATAGAAACAGTTTCAGAAGTTAAGTGCGTTAAGCTCATTGTGCATAATTTTTATTCTACACTTCTATTCTGATACAATTCCACGTATAATATTGAATAATTCTACATAGCTGTTTTAAGATTCTGATTGCGAGTGTTTGTAGAAAAGTTTCAATTAAAATAATTGGACTAAATAAAATAATAAATTTATTAATAATTCCTTTTAAAATGAACTGCGAAACCGTTTAAAAACATCGAATTCGAATAAAGAGTTTAGACTTTTTCTAAAGAAATAAAATACAAACCTGTAGATTATAAAAACGCTCTAGAAAGTGCTATATACAGGCAATCATTGTCTTGAATACATTATATTTAATTTTACTGGGCGCTATTTAATTTATTTGTTCACTCTTTTATTTTATTGCATATTTACTATTATGCCACACTTCAAATAATAAATCTAATGTCTATACAGAGTATAATTTCGAATTTATTTTGTCAGCCAAACAAATATTGACTGTCCGTTGTACCAGCTCTTATTACAACTTTACTTGGTTAATATTGAGTGTTATTTTCAGATTTATTATATCAATAAGTATGCCGCTTATATGAAACAACCATATATCATTACTCTTACCAAAGGCGTTCTGTACTCTTCGTCAAGTTTCCGTTTTTTCAGAACTTCTGCATCATACTGCTTCGTGTAATGCTGACATTCAGTCTTTTTCTAATAAAATGTAAATATTATATCATATTATGTACAAATCAGGCCTTCTTCGTGTTATGTCTAAAATAAATAGTTAAGTGGATATATCCGTACCTAAAATCCTTTGGAACAAGATAATAGCCCCTTCCATTAACACAATTTTAATCGATTACAATAATATTTGCATTAACAGTTGAAATGGGTTTCAGTCAATAAGAAATGGATATTGGGATTTTTTATTGCCACCGGCTACTATATTGATCAACTATTAAAGTGTCAATGTCTGCTATGACTAATTCAAGGCTGAGGTGTTTCATTATTCTAACTAAAACGTAGTTAAAAGTATGATCATGGCAGTACATATCAACTGGAAAAATAAAGTTCCACTAACCCCTTTGGCAACTTCTTTACGTTCCTTTAAATGCTTCAACGATTCCTTTATCACCTTTGTTTGTCCATCCTGGTTTGAAAGGAAGAAAATATTATTATTGTTCTATAACTATAGTAGCACTAAAATGTCGCTATCATACATATTCCAATCTGGTTTTTCGGGTGACCTCTAGAGCTTTGACATAACGTGAAGAGGCAAAAAGGTCATCAAAGCGTTCCTTTACCATTTTACCCTCAGAAAGTGGCCTGTGGGAGTAGATCAAAAGAATGAAAATTTGTAGAAATATAAATAATACATTTAAATTTATAACTGGCATAGTATCACCAATTGGAATCCTCTTGGTGACAGAATATAACATTTTCAAGAACTGCTTTAGACACACCCAGACTGCTGACCATCTGAAAATAATTATATTGATCTACATAAACAGAATCAGAGAAACAAAACAAATATCCATAACAGAAATTAGAAGAAGTTAACATTCATATTACATATTATGATATTTAATATATTCAAATGTTTCAGTCGTTTTTGGCTCTTAGTAGTCCGCAGTATGTTTTCATGATAGTAAGATAGCGGAATTGAAATAGGTACTTAACGTCCGTATCTGTTTTATTAAATACTCAAGGACTGATCAAGGGCCCTGATTCTGGACCAGTGAGTAGTTTATGAAGCGCGCCCATTTCACCAATAACTCTAGCAATATATGCATTGATTGGGATTCGAACTAACTACCACTGGAACCACGAGAACCTTCAACCACTGAGCCACGGTCGTACCTCTTTCTCGTATTGTTTGTTGCTGGCCCAAGATTATTTAATTGCATGATTGTCACAAAATCATGACGTTGTTTCTTATCATTAGCAGTCCACTTGGCCTAATGTTGCCATTACTTCATGGAGTTTAGATTGATTGAATGATGATCATGGAGGGAAATATGTTTGTAGAAGTTCCATTTGAGCTTCAAGATTCTCCAGATATACCATCTTTACATTACATCAGGCAAATTTTGTTAGACAACGTACATGTAAGGTTCACGGATGGAAGCTTTGCAAAAGAGTTCTTGAAGATTTTTGTATATCTATTAAATATCAAGAATGATTGAAACATGCGTGGAGGTGATTACATAGGGCTACTGATAATTTTTTACACATATTTAATATATAGAATATTTATTATTATATTACATATTGCATTCATATAATAAATTAAAGAAATAAATAATCATAAATAATAAACAATAAAACTAAATCAAACATTGTAAACTTGTGCTGCTATAACAGAATTTCCCTCTTTAATAGATAGACGAGTTTATATAAGTATTATTGGTTTGTCATTAAAATTATTTAAAGTTTATCACTCTGTCTAGTTTTTAAAAAGCTTTACCTCCAAATCAAGGTCAGCACATTTGGAACTTAAACTGGTAGGATTTCCATCAGGTTGAAATCGTTTAATGCTGCCATCCAGGGTCTTCATAGTTACTTGCTTAGCCTAAAAATTATAATGCAAAAAACACTCTTGGAACTGAAGTATTTTTTATTGATAAATATAAATTAGTTTTTTCCAATAAATGAGTAAAATATCACACAGATAAATAAAATATCGTGATGTGCGCATGTCTATAGACATAATGCTTGAATTAAACCAGATAAAATTGTGTTAAAATGGAACAAACAAGTTTAATGGATTACTAACAAGTCAAACATACGTTAGTATTATTATGAATAGAATGTCATAATGTTACTATTATTGATTATCCTGTATCAACAGATTTTGATCACAAGTCAATATTATACTTACACTTACACACACCCATATATAGAATGTTTAATGTAATATATATCACCTAGTTATAAGCGAATCTTTCAAAGTACATACTACTAATTGTAAACATTATTCAATTGAAAAATCCTAGCAAGGATGAAAATAATGCTAAACCATTTTTAGTGAATAAATTGCACTTAATAAATGAACACTCGAAAATAATTATTAAATAACAAAAAACCTTTTTCTTTTTCTAATCAATACCGAAACCTTAAAAAATGATGTAATGTCCTGCTGAGATAACGATACCAATGAAAATAAATTTTAATAGAACAACAGAAACGAACTAATAGGAAAACATATGCTATTTCAACAGAGCCTCCTTTTAATGATAAACGAATATGTAAATCTACAATTTTAAAAAATATACATACTATTTTAAAAATGCATAATCTTTCTTATTAACTAGATACTATTGTTAGTAGCATAATTATCGTATTATAATCCCTGAGAACGCCACATAACGTAACTGTGTCACAATCCAGTAAGTTTAGTTAAAAGAAACCACTAAATGTTTGAGTAGCGCGCTTGCTTAATGGATAACAACTCGGGCTGTTAATTGACTCTTTTAAAAATCCACCCTTTGCTAAAAAAATAAGTTTAAATAATTCAATAGTATTAAAGTTAATATTAAGCACTACAAATTTTCTTCACATGTATTTTAAAAAAATGCTGGTGTACTACATCCAATTTTAAATATTGGTCAAAGTGTAACACAACTATTTAAAGGAGTATCAATACATAATCAAAAATATAGCAAATACGAAAATGTTCAAAAATATGTGTATCAATTTCAAAATAACAAGTTTCAAAACGCTAACGTTACTATTCCTTGGTCCTTGCACAAATAAAATGTTTGAAAGGCAAATATACGATAAAAATACATATTATTAAAGCGGTATTGAAACAAAATGAGTAGATCAATATATTTAATAATATATTTTACGCATCAACTTGTTGGACTTAATGGATTTCAATATTAATTATTATATGATTTCTGACCATAATATATGAATATTTACTTTAATATAAAAATTATCACAATAATAATTTCAGTTAAAACACAGTTATAAAATGGAAATATTGAATAAAAATTATTTATTCGACAATTACAACTATTTTCCATACTGTACACCAAGTGATTTATATAATTTTCTTACCCGTTCTTTTTGGGTGGCACACAGAACACGGGAAACCAACATTTTTTGCCCACGAACATCGCGAATTTGAAGTAAAACCTTCGCTTTTATTTCCGGTTCTTGTGCCAGCTAGAATTGTAAAATATAAAAATTTCAGTGCAGTAAATTTTCTCAGCTATACTTTGTATTGTATAAAAAAGATAACTGCTAAATGAATTTCTACTTTGATAAAATAATGACCGTTTACATAGAATATTAAATTAATTAACTGAAAGAAGAACCTGGCCGATCAAAACCAATAGTGCTTGCTTACTCTCTTAATGGAACTTAAAACAAAATTATATTTGTGGAAACATATAAGCTAGAAATGAGACAGCAAAAAAAGAAAACCAGACACAATTCTAAAATTGAGAATTATTTCAGCAAAACAATTTAAACAATTCAATTTTATATATAAAACTTGAACTTCAGATATAAATCTAAATAGTTTACATAGCACTGTATAAAAATGCACTAAATTAAAAATACAAGTAAGTTACTGTCTGAGGTTTGTTTGAAACAACATTCTTTTAACATAAAATGATCGGACTAATTTATATATAACTGAGCAAATAAAATATTAAAAACACATTTAGTGAACAGAAATAAAGTGAACAACAATAAAGTTCACATATTGATTATAATCATTAACTAGTCATGTTTACAGAAACGAAAAATTAAAAATATTTATTTAACTTTTGAATATATATATATATAAACTTTCGTGATACATATTAAAAATTATAATAATTCTAAATGAAATAAAATGAATTATTCAATGAGATTATATTACAATTTAGTAATATATGCACAGCTGTTTGAAATGTAAACATAATATATGCACTTTATATCACATAAATGTTAAATATTACCTTTGGGTCATGAACAAAAGAACCACCAACTTTGGAACCTGGAGGCAAAACTCCAGTAGTTGAGTACTTCAAACATTCAATAATTGTCTGTAAATAAATGTATAATAATAATAAATATACATTTATATAAAACAAAGGATAAAAGAAAATAAGTATGTAACATGCAGAATGATACTCACAGTTTTCCCTGTTCCATTAGGACCCAAAATTAGAGTAACAGGATTGAAAAATTCTATCTTTTGAGCATTATCTGGACTAAAACTTCGGATTCCTTGAATGCTCATTTTTTCTAGGAGTGACATTTTTTATGTGAACAAATCCCTGAAAAGTTTTTAAAGTTTTAAAAAACGATTTTTTTGTCATTTATATATTCCAGTGGGTTGAATATTAATGCATTTTAATAATAGTTAGGAAAATTATTCAATATAAAACTCTATTTGGATCTGAAATTGTATAATATAACCAATAACTTATAATGAAGTGTATAGTTACAAATCATTTATTAATAATGCTCCATTAATAGCATCACCACGTACTTGTTGTTATTGAATCACAATCATCAAATGCTATAACTATTAGCTAAACATAGGAGGATGTTCATTACTGCCTTATTAGGATTATTCAAACATTGCAATTTCTCTCACAACAAAGTAACTTTAATGTGAATAATATAAAAAATATTTAGTATTGTTTATTTCTATATAAATTATACTAATATATGCATGAAAAACATTTATTACTATAAAATAGAGATCATGTTTGTTTGTCTGAAAAAATATCACAAAGACAAGGACAAAAAAAGAAAAATAACCAATAAATAAATTTGCAGCATTTTGTTTAAACACGAAAGCTATTGAGTGTGACTTTACTGTAATTAAAGCATGTCCATTGACAGTCCAGCAGTTACACTTTAATGAAAGTGGCAGCTATGGGTTTCAAATATATTTAAACAGTTAAAGTATGAATAATAAGATTAATAAAATATATTAACAGTCAATATGTGAATAGAAAAGTTGATGTTAATAGAGAATGAGGATTTTGCCACAAGGGTAATGACAGCAGATTTTCTTGTTAAGTGATTAGTCAGTTTGATTATGACCAGATTTTGGAGATGTTGTTAAGCAGTTATAGTCTCTGAAATAAGGGTGCAGATGAAGTGAACCATGGTGATCCAGTTGCGAGTTTAACAGCTGCATTTTGTAAATGCTGTAATTTCATAAATAAATTCTGATGAAGGTTTACTAATATACCATTGCAAAAATGCAAGCAGGATAAAATTAAAACAATCACAAGATGTTTTATAAAGACCTTAGCAATAATATAGTGGGCTATGCTTTTAGTTTGTTGTATCCAATAACAAAACTTGCAAACATATGTAATATTGTTGTTAAACAATACCTGGCTGAGGTCCATACCATTAAAGTGTAGCACACTTTGGCAGTCCAGTCTATTCTATTTTGCTTAAATTTGAAATAAATATTATATTGTTAAATTATTCTGCATATTAATATTTGCATATTATATGTCTCTAAAACTTAATAAATCTATATTTATATAATTTTTATACATTCTAAATATATATTTTATAATTTTAAATAGCTGCTATATTTTACTAAAAACAATTTTTGAACAAATATTTTGCTACATATATACACAAAGCAATATATATAAAATATAAATAATAATTATCTATACACATTGATTGTTATAATATAAAAACTCAGTAAAAGCATTTTATTCATGGCTTGCCAAGAATATACAGAAAGTTGGCCCTGTTAAATTCACCATACATTTAGTGAGGTTTTCCTTAAAATTGCTTTGCAAATAAGCAACTTGAACCTTGCCATATTTTGCAGCCAAACTTCATGTCATCCCTTAACTTTGTGAATGTGTGTATTGCTTTAAACAAATTTATCAGAAGAAAGCTTAAAATAAAAAATATTTTCAGATTCACAGGTTTTAACTGTAACATATTTCCCAGATATTTTTAAATTAAATACATGTACATAATAATCTGAAGGGATGTACAATGTGTTCTTTCAATTTTGTTTTACAATGGCACTATGCATGAATATGCTTCTGATTGTCCATGATGTTTTTCAAATAGAAAGTAGTCAATAGTATCAACAGGAATATCTTCTCTTACACATCTTAAAAACACTGTCATTATATCAATATCAATATTAATGTTTTGACCCATGCTGGGATCACTAATAAAAAGAGACATTTGTAAATTGTTAAACAAACAAAAAACTTCCTAAAAATAAAGCAACTTCAATTGTCCTTCTTTTACCTAAACCTTCATGCCATAAATAGCAATATCCATATGCAGTGCTGCCAATGCCCTATTAATAATCGCATTTATTACAGATAATATTTATTACACAAATATGAATGATGTACATCATATACTTAACAATTTAAGGTAACAATACAGTATTTCAAAGTTTTATTTAGACAGTTTTAATTCATTATGTCTATTTTAGGCAGTTTCTGTATAGCCTCGCTGGTAGACTTTCATTTCAGAAGAATTGAAAGCACCTCGGCTGCCTGTTCTGTTGCTTTCCTCTTTTTCATCATTGCTTGTGTTAATAGCTGTTTCTTCAATGGCTTCCTAGCGATTCTTCCATGTTTGAACAACACCTGTCTGACAGTCCTTGAAATCCTGTTGAGATTTCTGCTGACTCTGTGCTGGTTAGATGTCATCAGCTTGCAATTCTCTTGCACCAACAGCCATTCATCTCTCACCATCATCTTCTTCTTTCTGCAACACTTTTTTTTTCTTGTAGGTGAATAACTGCCAGTCACTGCATAGTGAGTAATGATGCGAGCTACTATAGATTGGTTCACTCCGACTTCAGCAGCAATTTCCCATTGAGTCTTTGAAATATACTTGTGCAAAGTCACAAGTTTGTCCCATTTTCACAATGATATATCCATCTTGTTATATTGCTGAATATCGAAGTTGGCCCTTATATATGTATGACTATGAAATTGTGTCAGTAGATGATGTAACAATTCTCTCTGAGCTAAATTAATAATATTATGCAATAATGCACTATAGGTTCAACACATTCTATTATGCAACAATTTATACACTAACAATACATCTGGCTTGATGCAATTAATTTGGCCACAGCTGTAATTATATATATACAACATATTTACAATGAATTTATATTATTTCAAGTTCAAATTGGATTTCCATTTTTTAAATTGTTCTAAAAATAGAGCATAAAAAATAATAATAGTGAGTTTCAGAAAAAATCGCACAAATGTAATAATAATAAAAAATCGCAACAAAATTGCATGTTTTTATGAAAATTCGCAATGTGATTTTAAATCGCACATAGTGGCAGCACTGCATATGAAGAGCTCAGTTCATACTTTGTAAAATTGAATGTTGAAAGCTCACTCTTGTAATACAAAACCTTTCCTTATAATTTAAAAAAATACAACAATGCTTTCATATTAAAAATAAAAATGTTATGATCTTCTGAGTTATTAAAAATATATATATATATATATTTTACTACCCTACTTTCAGTTATTAATTTTCTATAAAGTGATATTGTAACTTTATTCTTCAATCAAATCAGCTTTATTTCTATAAAAATTTATGCAGATGTCACATTGACAATTATATTTATTGGATTATATGTCATTGGTCCTCTTTTACATAAACACACTGCTGAGGGCCCTAAGTCCCGCACCTTATTTAGTTTCTACTGTATCTCTTTGGGTAATCTTCTACTTTCGGTTGGTTTTGGTTTTGTGTCCTGGATATTGGCTTTAATTAACATATAACCACTACAGGCATGACTTATCAACTTCTCATTTCCTAGGCCTGTGTTATAAGTACAAGTATAACTTGGTGGAATTCCTTCATTTTCTTTCACTTTTGGTATT